>APFE031315284.1:0-31599 GCA_000404065.3 Pinus taeda | reverse complement strand
TAAAATAAATAAAATTGTTGAAAAAATTAATGATTATGATGATGATGATGATGATGATGATGATTAATATCTAGGGAGACTATAATTGGTTTATCACACCTTGAAAAGTAAAGTTTATTTAAACTCTTTTATAATCTTATTTCTATGTTGAAAAAATAATGAAAAAATCATTCCAATATTACCATAATTTTAATGACTTGTTCCAAAAGTTAGTATTGTAACAAATATTTTGAAATTAAGTTCTAATTGAATGTACCCAGGGCACTCCAGGAGAACGTGTATTTTCATCTTCAACCATCGTAGCATCACAAAGGTGATATTTTCAAATCGAGTTATAAAATGGATGTATGAATTGAATTCTATATTGGATGTACATGGGGCACTATAGGAGAAAGTGTCTTACATCTTCAACCCTCTTTAGT
Organism: Pinus taeda; assembly: GCA_000404065.3. Classification (NCBI taxonomy): domain Eukaryota; kingdom Viridiplantae; phylum Streptophyta; class Pinopsida; order Pinales; family Pinaceae; genus Pinus; species Pinus taeda. The sequence continues at coordinate 31,177 of APFE031315284.1, read as the reverse complement.
CACAAATATGACAAAGTCTTGCATCTCACAATGTTTTTGGAATTGTCCAATGCCCATTTTCGTCATGTAGTTCATAGGAGTTCATTCGTATTTTAACAACATTGATTTTCTTCTTTGTACTAGTCATAACTAAAAATACTTTTGATATTCTAGATTGAGGTTAACCACCTCCTTATAGTATGCTAGCTTTATTTTTATTTCTAATTATTTATTGCACCACAAACTCACTTTAGATTTAAATGAGATAATGTTTTTAATATTGTCAATATCCTCCAAGATGTCATCTTCCCATATTCCCTAATGTTTTAGTGAAGACTTGGCATCTTGATGCTATCCTCATTTGAGTTGTTGGTAGTTATGGCTAGAGTTGGAAGAAATTTTAAGGAGCCTCTTGTCATCCATTGCTCGCTTCTATGAGGGGGATAGGATAATGTTTATTACTTTTAATATTAAGATTATAAGTTGTAAAATTATTTTAAATTTAGTCTATCCTTCTCCAAGATTCTCTAGAGATACTGCATCCCAAAACTTCACATGAATGTAAAATAACAAGAGTGAGAAGAGTATTAGTTAGGAGTATTTTTATATCCCACAACCAAAGGTCTACTATATATAGATAAAAATATTTTTGAAAATTTGATGAAGTTTGTAAATAACAAAAACAATGGAGAAAAATAATGAATTATGAAAAAAGATCTTCAGAAATTATTTTTGTTAATTAAAGGCCTTCTATTAAAAAGAGAATGATTAGATATAGTCTAGCCCCCTATGTGCCTTTGGTTTTCCACTATGGAAACCAGACTAGTGGCAATACATGGGGTTGCTTTATATCATTGCCAAAATCATCCTAAGTCCTAAAAACGTTTATAGTGTCTTGGCTTAGCAACCACTAAAACTAACCACACTACTAAATAAATATAAACAACCATAGTAGGTGGAGACAAACTATTAAAGTAACATAAAGTACACAAATCATCATGCAAAGACTAGGAGGAGGCGAAAACATCAATATCGATATGCACTAGTTCACCTAGGCTTTCTGGAGGAGTAAGGCCTTCTCTATACAGTAAAATTGCATGGATCCTAGCCAAATGATTGTCCATGGCTTTGAATTCCAGTTGAAGCTCTTCCATCATCACGAGGATTTCATCTTTAACATCATTTCATTCGAGAAACACCCTTCCCAAGAGCATTTTTTTATTTTCAGTAAAGGCCTAAGGCATGCATTTACTGATTATGACATCCATGAGTATGGTCAGTGTCTGGCACCCAATCAACGATTATTTTTATGATCTTCAAATCAGAGTGGAAATCATGCTTAGTAGTGATATTTTCCTTAGTTTCCCGAAAATCTTGTTGAATTTTTTGCGGGATATGCATGCAGAAAAGACAAATTGAGAACTAAGCTCAAGCTGATGCCCTCGATATCTTAGGGGAAACATGAATATAAGCTCCCCTCTGAGACCAAGCTCTCTAATTGGGTGTGATAACAAGTTAGCTGGAAAAAAAAAGTGCAATGCAGGTGAAGAAAGAAGGTTGAACCATGGACTTGCACTAGGAAATCTCTAAGATTTCAATGATGAACAACCAATCTCTGAAATTGATGAACCCAGTCACCATGTGAAACCAAAACAATAGCTTCATGAATTGAGGTTGACTAAGGAGACCCACACGACCACCTTTTCCACCCACCCCTCACCTTTCAAGACTAAAGACACACTAAAACAGACAACCCCTATAGAATCTTCTCTAAGACAGGGCCAAGAAACCAACAAGAATTTTGTTGCCAACCACCAAGCAAAACAGAGCAAACCACCCTTCATGAAAGCTTACTATCTCGCAAGGCCGAAGAAAACCATCAGAATTCACATCCCCAAATGAGTTTTTTTGGGGAAAGAGCCACAAAACCAACAATTTATTCCCTTCCTACCACAAACCACCAAATGAAACATAACTAAAATGACTCAAAAGGTGTCTATAAACTGGGCCCATTCAATAAATAAATTCTTAACAGAGTGAAAGGGAGAGAAAAAAGCAAGAAGAATCCAAAACTGAGAGAATGGATGCAAGCTAGGGTGTCGTGTGTTGAGAAACCAAGTGCAATGTAGTCTAGAAACTTAATTTATCTTCTTGATAATTACGTGAATATTAAATGTATTCTTAATCTTTGTTATGTCTTCTTCATCAAGCAATTATACAACTGTTCAATCTTTCAAGAAAATATAGAGATCACAATGAGATAAGAGACACCCGAAATTAAGTTAATAGCTAGGGAAAAACCCACAAGGGGAAAACCCAACAATCCTTTCCTTATAGAATCAGATAAAAATGAGAGATGTCCAAGACAAGACCAATACCAAACTTCCACCAAGATACCAAGTCAAACCCTCCTCCAAGTCACCTCCAAAAGTCAAAGTCAACATTGGTCAAACTCCTTCAAATCTGGTCAAACTTTTGAAATTTATACCTGCAACTACCTTAGAAATTTTGGCCTCTTCCATAGAAAAACATACCTCCACATGTGTTAACTGTAGTAATCAAAGATTCAATCAATGAGGGGAATATTCTTCTATTTTTGACTTTCTTTCTCTCTCCTTTGATTCAGCTTCTTCTCTCCTTCACTTGGTTAAAAAATTATTCTTGTGATGATGAGTGAAAGTATTCCAAATAGGTCGAACTATCTCTTATATACAGTTGTTTAGGAGGGTCGAATAGGTGTCACTTTTGAGGTTTGGGCCCACTTGTCCAAGGAGGGTCGTGGTCATCTTGTGGACTTATGACTCAAAATAAAATTCAAATTTTCTTTTTTGTAAATTTCCAAATGGCGCATGGCTCAAATAAATTTTATTTTGACTCTTAGAAATGAAGAACTTGCTTAACAAAATATAATGAATATGATAAACACATCAATGATAAATTTACATTATGAACATTATGAAGACCGAACCTTGTCGCAACTTCAACACTCTGTCTTAACTAGGGAGATATTCATAATGACTCATTGAGATAATCTTAAGTTGAAATATTCATATAAGAAAGGATCCAGATTGATAAGCATCGTCATAAACGTCATCATGACCAACATTGTCAAACTACCAAGGCCTTGACAAGTAAGCTCTATCTCTCCACTAGATTAGAGCACAATGTTGGGAGGCATTTGATAGGACACCACACAATCACCTCTCTGAGGCACATACTCCACCTAGTTTCACCAAAATATGTCCTTCACAGGACCATTTCCTAATCCGTTGTCACAATACTTGACACAAGGAAATGTTGTTCCATTAGACCATTCTTATACCGGGTCAATGTACTTGAATTAGGCGATAAGTTCTAATTGGTCACAGTACATGAATCAATAATGCCATTCCATTATGCTTATCCAATCTACCATTCTCCCTATCCATGTTCATGTGCTTGACTTATGGTTGTTAGTCCTCGACATAGTACATGAAACATGGAGAACTAGGTGTTCGTCCTCACTCCCTCTTAATTTGGGAGGAGTTATTTACAAGTCGAAGCTCGTCTTGAAAATTCTCATGCTTTCCCTTAGGAAGGGACTTCATGAATACATCAACTACCTGTTCATTAGTGGAGATATATTGTAGCTTCGCATCTCCATCCAACATATATCATATCTCGAATCATAATGTTCTTCTACTTTTTAGGTTCTATGACAATCTTCATACAACTTTGATCAATACAAATTATCATAGTCGAATGTCATCAAATAGTCCATAAAACATTTTATGGAGCCAAATTGCTTCACAACTAGTTATACAAACTTCCATATCTTCTTCCTTCGCAATGCAACAAAATATTTCTTCATGCTCTACTAAGAAACCATACCAAATCCCAAGAAAAACCAACCATCAATAGTATTTTTATTCATCATCAGCACTACCAAACTAATCAATAGTATTTTTATTCATCATCAACACTACCAACCTAATCAATATATCCCTGAATAAAATGTATTAGGGAATCAATTAACTATTGGTATGATGATGGATCAATAGTATCAGAACTCTCCAACTTTTGTTAAAGGGGTGTTACCATAGGTCTATAATCTGTCATTCGACCTTCTGAAGGATCTTGATCACAAGATTCTCTTAGTTTTCTGCCAAACCTCAAGTAGTAGTGTATCATCCAAGATCCTTTATGTCAAATTCTGCCTACAACTCCCTTTGAAGACAATATCTCTAATTCTTGAGTTCTTCTTGAATCATTCAATTGATTCCAAAATACGAGGTCTTCTTTAATCAGAAGACTCTGTTTACATGTCTTTCAAGAATATGGAGTAACTTTTCCAACTGAGGCAAGTGTCTTATTATGAACTTCTTCCTTTTACTAGGAGAACCTTCTCAAGTCTTACTCCCATGCTACCATCTAATGCTAATTGTTGAGTGCATACTTCAAACTGTCTGCTCCTTCTGTAGAATATTCTTTGTTATGTCCTTCCAATTCTCTCATATAATTATCAAAGTCTATTCTTATATTTAAGAAAAAAATGATTCCTGAAATGCTTTGCACTAATCATCGTAGTATTACTGGTTGATTCTATGATGTGTAAGTTCAAATCAACTTTACAGAATCTGAAGTGAATGTTGATTCTTTTTGGCTGGAGGAATCTCTATTATTCTACAAGTTATATATTGACTTCCACTAACAAACTTCTTGAATCTCTCTCTTTGTTATTCTCTTTAAGAGTATATACTGCCATCTTGTAGTCCTTACTTCTTAGAGAAAAATGCTAGCTTCCTCTGGGTCTTCATGATGAAATTTTGAAAGAACGAGTCTTTCTACATTATGTGGGAATACCTTTTGGTATCCACTTATGCAACTGAGTGTTTCTTCTAGAGTTTTGGGAAGAATTCTATGTAGACAATGGTTAATGAGGCTCCTCTTTTGACTTCAATGAATCAATTCTTTCTAACTACGTCATTGTATATGACTAAGAACTCCCTCTTAATTTCAATCTCAAAAAATACTTACAAGTTTATACAATTCACGAATCTCGATAGTCCTCTATGATATCCCCCATAGATCATATAACTATCTTGCCATTAATAAATATTATTCTATTTGTCATCTTCTAAACAATAAATAGAAATCAAACTTAACTACAAACTTGGTACAAAAGTGGATTGTAGAGCTATGTACACCAGTCATATTCTTCCTTATCTTTAATAGTAGAGATCCTTTTTTTCTTCGACCTTGGGTTTCTTCAGAGCTTCTTCATATTCAGTTATTAATGCTTCATGTCTTTCCTTCCTCTTATTGTTCTTAGGGTTCTTGGGAAAATCTCTCTTGAAATTTCCATATTCATGGAAAGCATAACATTGAAGTTTGGACATATCCTTATTTCTATGGGACTTGTTACCTTCACTTTTGTGTTGAGATCCAAATTTATTATTTCCAAACTTCCTTCTTGATCTAGCTACAAAGCTTGAGAATCTTCATTATTAGGTTGAGTATCATCTTCAACCTTAAGTCTTGATTCTTATATAATACATGCAACCCATAATTCTTCAAAAGTTGGAGTTTCCTTTCTAGCATAAATGCCTCCAGCAAAACCGTCCCAAGCTGGAGGTAAAGAAATTGTTACAAAGGCGATCAATTCAAAGTTAGATATAGTTTCACCAAGCCCCTGAAGTTGATCTTCGCTTTTTTATATCTTCATAAAGTATGAGGTCATGCTCTCTTCCTTTTCCATCCTTGTTCCATAAAGCTGAATTCTTAGTGATATTTTTTGACCAGTTGTGTTGATGGAGTATAATGTTTACCAAAGTGTCATAAACTTCCTTCACTATAGAAAAAATTGAAACAAAAGAAATGAGATGGTCTTTGATGGACTCAAAGAGAATCCATTGAGCTCTAATTTCTCCCTTTATGTACTTGGCCACTTCTTGAGCATTGTTTTTATCTGGTGGTGGAATATTTCCTTCTACATATTGCATGACTTCATTTTTTGTAAGAACTAAATCAATCCTCTTTTTCCAAGCTTTGAAATTGGATGCTCCATCAATCTTATTGCCTTCCTTGCAGATATATGCCATTTGATTTGAAGTATTAGACATATATAATAGATGAGTACTTACTTGAGTGAGATAGAGCTGCTAAAAAGGTGTCTTCAATCAAGTATACAACAAGTTATGATCTTCAAGCTTCCTTCCTTCACCGTAGCTCTGATACCATGTTGAGAAGCCAAGTGCAGTGTAGTCTAGACACTTAATTTCTCCTCTTGATAATTATTTGTGAATACTAGATGCATTCTTATTATTTCTCATGTCTTCTTCATCAAGCAATTATACAATTGTTCAATCTTTCAAGAAAATATAGATATCACAATGAGACAAGAGACACCAAAAATTAGGTTAGTATCTATGGGAAAACCCACAAGGGGAAAACCCAACAACCCTTTACTTATAGAATCATATCAAAATGAGAGATATCCAAGCCAATACCAAAACCAAACTGCCACAAAGATACCAAATCAAACACTCCTCCAAGTCACCTCCAAAAGTTAAAGTCAACGCTGGTCAAACTCCTTCAAATCTAGTCAAACTTCTGAAATTCAAACCTGTAACAGGGGACCGAAATTCGGCCTGCAACTACCTCAGAATTTTCGACCTCTTCCAAAGAAAAACCTACCTCCACACGTGCAAACTATGTAGTCAAAGTTTCAGTCAACAAGGGGAATATTCTTCTAGTTTTGACTCGACTTCTTCTCTCCCTCGCTTGGTTAGAAATGCTTCTTGTGATGATGAGTGAATATATTCCAAGTAGGTCGAATTGTCTCTTATATATAATTTTTTTAAAGGGCCGAATAGGTGTCACTTAGGAGGGCTAGGTCAACTTATCCAAGGAGGGTCGACTTGGCTATCTTGTGGACTTATGACTCAAAATAAAATCCAAATTTTCTTTCGTGTAAATGTCCAAATGGGACATGACTCAAATAATTTTTATTTTGACTCAAAACAAATTTCTTTTGACTCTTAGCATGAAGAACATGCTCAATAAAATATAATAAATATCATAAATACATCAATGATAAATTTTCATAATGAACATTATGAAGATCAAATCTAGTTACAACTTAAACACCCTCGTCCCTCACTCAGACTACTCTTAATCAAATTCCAACACTACTAGTAGGCCCACTTAAAGATACAAATCCCAACTATAAAAACAACAACATAGAAGAGTGGAGAGTTCATATGACTCAACTTTAGTGGATGGAAGTTAATAATCTAAGGAGTCACCACCATTATGTAACAAAGTGGATTGCCTTTATGAAGCCTTCTAAATCTTGTCACCATTGTTGCATATCTCTTATCGCATGCAAGAGCTTCCCCATCCAAATTAAGAGCCATTAAATTGGTTGATGGGTGTACCTCCATTTCCTTACATGTGGCATTCATTACTAAGGGTGGCGAGAATGTCCCACTCGACTAGTGCTTGAGGTGACTGCGACTATCCCACCCTCACATCCCCTCTCTTCCCTAATCACCCCATTTGTGGTAGAATATCTTTAGAATTGCTAAAATTAATAAAAATAATTTTTGATTGATCTAAGGCGATTCTTAGATGTTTTATTGATATTTCATAAATAAAAACAATTTCTCAAAACTCTTTTTTAGAGGTTTTATTGATATTTGATAAATAATAACATCTTTTTTTAGAAAGAGAAGTATATTGTTGTTAAGAAAATCAATATTTGATTCATTGATGGATTTAGTTTTGTATAGATCATTATAATAGCCCTCAAACATCTCCTAAAGTGGATCCAATTAATGGAATGATTGATCATCCTAGCATTATTTGAAATCTCCCTCGATCATAGTTTTATTAAAACACTTCTTCATTCAGTTCAACAACTTGAAGACTATGCTTCCCTCCTTGGATTGAAAAAATGTTGGTGGAGATTAGTGAGATCCAATTGGCCTTAAAAGAGAATAGAGCCAATTTTGATGATGACGATCAAGAGTGATTTGTTGATACTTCTCGCTTGAATTTGCATAATTTTCTTGGCCAAAATTAGGACCCCTAGTATAGATATGTCATTATTTTTCATCTTTGAATAGGCATTAAATACCACTTTCTACCTCATCAGGGACAATGATTTTGTTTTCTACTATGTCATTCTTTTTCATCTTTGAATAGGCATTAAATAACACTTTCTCCCTCATCGAGGACATTGATTTTGTTTTTCACAAGGTTTCACATGCATAGAATAAGTGTATATTTACTACATTCATGGTCCCCTTCTTAATGAACTATGTTTGAGTTCCTAATCAAATTTGATTTTGAAGGTAAAAGTTCATTCCATGCATTCTTTAACAAGCTATGACATTTTGATTTATTCATGGGAAATGATCCTAGAGAATAGTTTCCGATGATATTTTTGCTATACGCGACTTGTTCATTTTCTCCTTCTAATTCAGTTACTATGTACTTTTGATGTTTCTATCAATCAAACCTTATTTGATTTGGCTTTTCATTATAGGGAAGCCACATGTGAGACCAATCAGTTGAAAAATAACCATGAAGATTTTATGACTAGTCTCTACTAAGGATTAAACCATAGAACTCGGGAATGTCAGCTACAAGTATGTCAATGACTTGGCAAGAATTAGAGATATTGTCTTCAAAGGGAGTTGTAGGCAGAATTTGACATAAAGGATCTTGGATGGATACACAACTACTTGAGGTTTGGTAGAAAACTAAGAGAATCTTGTGATAAAGATCCTTCAAAAGGTCGAATGACAGATTATAGACCTATGGTAACACCCCTTTAACAAAAGTTGGAGAGTTATGATATTATTGATCCATCATTGTACCAATAGTTAATTGATTCCCTAATACTTTTTATTCAAGGATATATTGATTAATTTGGTAGTGTTGATGATGAATAAAAATACTATTGATTAGGTTGGTAGTGCCGATGATGAATAAAAATACTATTGATGGTTGGTTTTGCTTGGGATTTGGTATGGTTTCTTAGTAGAGCATGAAGAAATATTTTGTTGCATTGCAAAGGAAGAAGATATGGAAGTTTGTACAATTAGTAGTGAAGCAATTTGGCTCCATAAAATGTTTGATGGACTATTTGATGACATTTGACTATGATAATTTGTATTGATCAAAGTTGTATGAAGATTGTCATAGAACCCGAAAGGTAGAAGAACATTATGATTCGAGATATGATATATGCTGGATGGAGACATGAAGCTACAATATATCTCCACTAATGAACAGGTAGTCGATGTATTGACAAAGTCCCTTCCTAAGGGAAAGCATGAGAATTTTTGAGACAAGCTTGGGCTTGTAAATAACTCCTCCCAAATTAAGAGGGAGTGAGGATGGACACCTAGTTCTCCATGTGTCATGTACTATGTCGAGGAATAACAACCATAAGTCAAGCACATGAACATGGATAGGGAGAACGGTAGATTGGATAAGCATAATGGAATGGCACTATTGATTCATGTACTGTGACCAATTAGAACTAATCGCCTAATTCAAGTACATTGACCCGGTATAAGAATGGTCTAATGGAACAACATTTCCTTGTGTCAAGTATTGTGACATTGGATTAGGAAATGGTCCTGTGAAGGACATACTTCGGTGAAACTGGGTGGAGTATGTGCCTCAGAGAGGTGATTGTGTGGTGTCCTATCAAATTCCTCCCAACATTGTGCTCTAATCTAGTGGAGAGATAGAGCTTACTTGTCAAGGCCTTGGTAGTTTGACAATGTTGGTCATGATGACGTTTATGACGATGCTTATCAATCTGGATCCTTTCTTATATGAATATTTCAACTTAAGATTATCTCAATGAGTCATTATGAATATCTCCCTAGTTAAGAGGGAGTGTTGAAGTTGCGACAAGGTTCGGTCTTCATAATGTTCATAATCTAAATTTATCATTGATGTGTTTATCACATTCATTATATTTTTTTAAGCAATTTCTTCATTTCTAAGAGTCAAAATAAAATTTATCTGAGCCATGTGCCATTTGGACATTTACAAGAAAGAAATTTGAATTTTATTTTGAGTCATAAGTCTACAAGATGACCAAGCCGACCCTCCTTGGACAAGTGGCCCCAAACCTCAAAAGTGAAACCTATTCGACCCTCCTAAATAACTGTATATAAGAGATAGTTCGACCTATTTGGAATAATTTCACTCATCATCACAAGAATAATTTTTTAACCAAGTGAAGGAGAGAAGAAGTTGAGTCAAAGGAGAGAGAAAGAAAGTCAAAACTAGGAGAATATTCCCCTCATTGATTAAATCTTTGATTACTGCAGTTAACACATGTGGAGGTATGTTTTTCTATGGAAGAGGCCAAAAATTCTAAGGTAGTTTCAGGTATAAATTTCAAAAGTTTGACCAGATTTGAAGGAGTTTGACCAATGTTGACTTTGACTTTTGGAGGTGACTTGGAGGAGGGTTTGACTTGGTATCTTGGTGGAAGTTTGGTATTGATCTTGTCTTGGATATCTCTCATTTTTTTCTGATTCTATAAGGAAAGGATTGTTGGGTTTTCCCTTGTGGGTTTTTCCCTAGCTATTAACTTAATTTCGGGTGTCTCTTGTCTCATTGTGATCTCTATATTTTCTTGAAAGATTGAACAGTTGTATAATTTCTTGATGAAGAAGACATAACAAATATTAAGAATACATTTAATATTCACAAGTAATTATCAAGAAGATAAATTAAGTTTCTAGACTACATTGCACTTGGTTTCTCAACACACGACACCCTAGCTTGCATCCATTCTCTCAGTTTTGGCTTCTTCTTGGTTTTTTCTCTCCCTTTCACTCTGTTAAGAATTTATTTATTGAGTGGGCCCAGTTTATAGACACCTTTTGAGTCGTTTTAGTTATGTTTCATTTGGTGGTTTGTGGTAGGAAGGGAATAAATTGTTGGTTTTGTGGCTCTTTCCCAGAAAAAACTCATTTGGGGATGTGAGTTCTGATGATTTTCTTCTGTCTCATGAGATAGTAAGCTTTTGTGAAGGGTGGTTTGCTCTGTTTTGCTTGGTGGTTGGCAACAAAATTCTTGGTGGTTTCTTGGCCCTGTCTTAGAGAAGATTCTTTAAGGGTTGTCCGTTTTAGTGTGTTTTTAGTCTCGAAAGGTGAGGGGTGGGTGGAAAAGGTGGTCGTGTGGGTCTCCTTACTCAACCTCAATTCATGAAGCTATTGTTTTGGTTTCGCATGGTGACTGGGTTCATCAATTTCAGAGATTGGTTATTCATCATTGAAATCTTAGAGATTTCCTAGTGCAAGTCCATGTTTCAACATTCTTTCTTCATCTGCATTGCACTTTTTTTTTTTCCAGCTAACTTGTTATCACACCCAAGTAGAGAGCTTGGTCTTAGAGGGGAGCTTGTATTCATGTTTCCCCTAAGATCTCATGAGGCCGAAGAAAACCATCAGAATTCACATCCCCAAATGAGTTTTTTTTTTGGAAAGAGCCACAAAAACAACAATTTATTCCCTTCCTACCACGAACCACCAAATGAAACATAACTAAAACGACTCAAAACGTGTCTATAAATTGGGCCCATTTAATAAATAAATTCTTAACAGAGTGAAAGGGAGAGAAAAAACCAAGAAGAAGCCAAAACTGAGAGAATGGATGCAAGCGAGGGTGTTGTGTGTTGAAAAACCAAGTGCAATGTACTCTAGAAACTTAATTTATCTTCTTGATAATTACTTGTGAATATTAAATGTATTCTTAATCTTTTTTATGTCTTCTTCATGAAGCAATTATACAACCATTCAATCTTTCAAGAAAATATAGAGATCACAATGAGACAAGAGACACCTGAAATTAAGTTAATAGCTAGGGAAAAACCCACAAGGGGAAACCCAACAATCCTTTCCTTATAGAATTAGATAAATATGAGAGATTTCCAAGACAAGACCAATACCAAACTTCAACCAAGATACCAAGTCAAACCCTCCTCCAAGTCACCTCCAAAAGTCAAAGTCAACATTGGTCAAACTCCTTCAAATCTGGTCAAACTTTTGAAATTTATACCTGCAACTACCTTAGAATTTTTGGCCTCTTCCATAAAAAAACATACCTCCACATGTGTTAACTGCAGTAATCAAAGATTCAATCAATGAGGGGAATATTATTCTAGTTTTGACTTTCTTTCTCTCTCCTTTGACTCAGCTTCTTCTCTCCTTCACTTGGTTCAAATATTATTCTTGTGATGATGAGTGAAAGTATTCCAAGTAGATCGAACTATCTCTTATATACATTTGTTTAGGAGGGTAGAATAGGTGTCACTTTTGAGGTTTGGGGCCACTTGTCCAAGGAGGGTCGGCTTGGTCATCTTGTGGACTTATGACTCAAAATAAAATTCAAATTTTCTTTCTTGTAAATGTCCAAATGGTGCATGGCTCAAATAAATTTTATTTTGACTCTTAGAAATGAAGAACTTGCTTAACAAAATATAATGAATATGATAAACACATCAATGATAAATTTACATTATGAACATTATGAAGACCGAACCTTGTCGCAACTTCAACACTCCCTCTTAACTAGGGAGATATTCATAATGACGCATTGAGATAATCTTAAGTTGAAATATTCATATAAGAAAGGATCCAGATTGATAAGCATCGTCATAAACATCATCATGACCAACATTGTCAAACTACCAAGGCCTTGACAAGTAAGCTCTATCTCTCCACTAGAATAGAGCACAATGTTGGGAGGCATTTGATAAGACACCACACAATCACCTCTTTGAGGCACATACTCCACCTAGTTTCACCAAAGTATGTCCTTCACAGGACCATTTCCTAATCCGATGTCACAATACTTGACACAAGGAAATTTTGTTCCATTAGACCATTCTTATACTGGGTCAATGTACTTGAATTAGGCGATTAGTTCTAATTGGTCACAGTACATGAATCAATAATGCCATTCCATTATGCTTATCCAATCTACCGTTCTCCCTATCCATGTTCATGTGCTTGACTTATGGTTGTTAGTCCTCGACATAGTACATGACACATGGAGAACTAGGTGTCCATCCTCACTCCCTCTTAATTTGGGAGGAGTTATTTACAAGCCCAAGCTTGTCTCAAAAATTCTCATGCTTTCCCTTAGGAAGGGACTTCGTCAATACATCAACTACCTGTTCATTAGTGGAGATATATTGTAGCTTCATGTCTCCATCCAGCATATATCATATCTCGAATCATAATGTTCTTCTACCTTTCGGGTTCTATGACAATCTTCATACAACTTTGATCAATACAAATTATCATAGTCGAATGTCATCAAATAGTCCATCAAACATTTTATGGAGCCAAATTGCTTCACAAATAATTGCACAAACTTCCATATCTTCTTCCTTCGTAATGCAACAAAATATTTCTTCATGTTCTACTAAGAAACCATACCAAATCCGAAGAAAAACCAACCATCAATAGTATTTTTATTCATCATCAGCACTACCAACCTAACCAATAGTATTTTTATTCATCATCAACACTACCAACCGAATCAATATATCCTTGAATAAAATGTATTAGGGAATCAATTAACTATTGGTACAATGATGGATCAATAATATCAGAACTCTCCAACTTTTGTTAAAGGGGTGTTACCATAGGTCTATAATCTGTTATTCGACCTTCTGAAGGATCTTGATCACAAGATTCTCTTAGTTTTCTGCCAAACCTCAAGTAGTTGTGTATCCATCCAAGATCCTTTATGTCAAATTCCGCCTACAACTCCCTTTGAAGACAATATCTCTAATTCTTGCCAAGTCATTGACATACTTGTAGCTGACATTCCCGAGTTCTATGGCTTAATCCTTGGTAGAGACTGGTCATAAAAAATTCATGGTTATTTTTCAACTGATTGGTCTCACATGTGGCTTCCCTATAATGAAAAGCCAAATCAAATAAGGGTTGATTGCTAGAAACATCAAAAGTACATAGTAACTGAATTAGAAGGAGAAAATGAACCAGTCACGTATAGCAACAATATCATCGGAAACTATTCTCTAGGATCATTTCTAGGGAATTTCAATGCTAACACTTCACCTTTCTTAGAAAACTCTGTTGTCTCTCAAGTTGAAATTTTTTCCCAAACATACACTTGTGGCATTGATGGTGAAACAATTTGAAGCATTGAGGTGGTGATCATGTTTGATGACTCTGATTTAAATGTCATTATGCAATATCACCACCTCAAATAAGATCAATAATGCATACCATGGAGTCATCAAACATGATAAACGCCTACACGCTTTAATCCTACTTCATCGTCAATTCCACGAGACTGTATTTCTACCAAGGTTTAATTGCAATACATTCATAACATAATCAACTATGAGTACAACTTTATTGTTAATCTTTGGACTTAACATCTTTGAGAAGGAAGGTGTTAGTTCAAACTTCGAGCAAAAAATGGCTAGTGAATCCACAAGATAGACTTAGAAATGGAATAAGTGATTTGAAGATGCTTTGCTTGTCTGCGAAAAAGACACTCCAGACTGGTAGGACAAGGTAGCCTCGATGGTGGAAAACAAATCCCCTAAAGAGGTAAATGCATATTACAATATTCTTATTGAAGATATTAAACGAATTGATGCACAACTGATTCCTATTCCCAATTACAAGTCACCATATTCAAAAATCAGAGAAAGTTTAGTACGAGGAGCTTGTAGGTAAAGGGAAAGGGCAAAGCGCAAATATGCATGATCTTAACATCACATTCAATCACACGGAAGAAGTAGTGGCGATCGTAATCAATAAATGACCCAAAGATTGAAAGCTGAGTGGCTCTTTCACAATGGCTCTTCACTTCAATTTCCTATGAATAGTAACATGTAGAAGGAGAAGCCTCAACTATCAATTGCTTTTAGATGAAGCATATTTAGAAGAATATCAAATTGGGAAAATTGGTTAAAATCTCAACATGGGTTCATCCACGTGAGTGTAAAATAAGGAGCATTCAACTATTTCTTTTTAATATGTTGTTTATAAAATATTTGTTAATATATGTTTCCTTGTTACTAATAAGCATAACATTACAATTTTTAAAAACCAATTAATAATTGTTGTAAAAAATATTTGAATTTTCTAAATATATTATCTTATCTTATCTTATCTATTATAGGTGAGTAACGACTATCCACATTGATTTATATGATGTAGATTTTGCAATATAACCCTTTTATTTTAGTTTAATAAAAATAGATATTTCATTAGATTATAATATTATTATTAATTGTTAATTAGATACTTTTTAATTACAAGAACTGTGGTAAAAAATAGAAATAAGCAAATAACAACTTAAAAAAAATTATAATTATAAATTTACATAAAATATAAAATGAGGAACATAAAATTTTATTTTACAAATTAAATAAATTTCAATTCCAAATCTATTAAGGCGTTATTTAAATTCCAAATCTATTAATACCTTCAACACTTAAGAAAATGAAACATAAATATGAAATAAATAAACCAATTGAAAAATAATATTTATTTAATTTAACCACTTTTAATAATAAATATTACTCGTCACAAAATTTGTTTCGTCATTATATTATTTTATATAAAAAAATTACATTAATTATTTTAATTTATTAGTATTTAAATTGAGTAAATTGGAAAAGTAATATAAATAGGAATCATTTCTAACCAGAATTTTATTATTTTTATTAATTTTTTTAGGTAGTTATTGTAAACTTGATTTGATCAAGTTGCCATTTGTTTTTTATCTCCATATTTATGAGAATCTATAGTATTGACCCATCTTGTTCATGTGGAATATAGTCTATTTAAAGGGAGAAATTAAATGAGCCTAGATCCATCCTAATTTCCAATCTCGAGGCTACCAAGTGCCATGATGGATCAAATTTTTTAAGATCCATCCTAATTTCGAATCTCCGAGGCTACCATATGCCATGATGGATCAAACTTTTTAAGATGCAAATGTAGGGTTTGATAGATTTGATCCATTTTAGCACTTGGTACATCCATAGTTAAGATGGATCTATACTAGTATATGAAGATTCCATGCCATATACATAGCCAAAGAAACACCTCTTCAACACTTTGAAAAAAGGAAATTATACCAAAGAAATACTTCTTCAAATCTCTAATGGCCTTGATAGATCCTGAGTTTATATGGATCTACGTTGGTTTGTAAAAGTCACTACAATATAATACTTGAAAAAAATGTTCTAATTAGTGAAACTCACAATAATATAATATTGAGAAAATAAATCTTAGTATTTAAACTTTAGTAATAAGTAAAATATCTTCTTTGATGGAAAATAAATATTCTTTGTGAACTTAATAATTAAAGTCAAAACCGTTAAAATGAAGAAAACAAATGTACATATACAAAGAGAGGAATGTCAATTCATCATATTTATGGGTGAATTTTTATAAACACCTTTATAACAATACATGCAATATATAATTAGAAAAATGAAAAACAAAATTTATCTCACATTCTTTGATATTAAACTAACGAGAGAAACCTGGATGACAAACTTAAAACTAGACTATAAATATATAATAAGATCATAAAACAATAATGATAGAAAGAACCCATATAGTTATTCAAAGATCAATATCTTGCATGCTCAAATTCAAAACCAAGATCATAAATTTGCTATACTTTATGGTTACTTAGATTGCAATGAAAACATTAATAATATATATATATATATATATATATATATATATATATATATATATATATATATATATATATATACATATATATATATCAGGTCATCAAAGAAGAAATCTACAGATCAACTCATCAAAGAAGAAGATCGTCCATAGGATAGTTTCTCAAGAGAAGAAGAGCAAGAAAGAAAGAAAAGAAAAAGGGTTCTCCAGGTTCCCCACCCAAATGGACACCATAAAAAAATAAGACCATATCATAGCATAAGTATTGAGAATTAAATCTTGAAACGATCCCGTAGCACAACGCATGCCATCACAGTACTTTTTAAAGAACATAAAGCCTCCACTTTCTCCTCTGAATAGACATGTTGAAAGAAGATAACTAAGGAATAAGGGATAATGCTCCTAATCAATTAAATCCAATTACAGAGAACTGAAAACACAAGAGAGAAGTGACATGAACTGAATTGATCAAAATAAGAGAGTAACCAAAAATAACATTATCAATGACAATCCAGGAAAAGAACTACAGAGCACCCCATAATGCAATAAGCTCAGCTTTACAATTGTCACCCCTTCCACCATATCAGAAAGGGTCTCAGTGTAGTGAGACAAGAAATCCTTAATGGAGACTTACCCTTCAATTTTAATGGATACATTTTACTTCAAATAATGCATTGTTTCACTGATTAGACCTGATCACATTCAATTCCCTATAATTTAAAAGATACAATATCTCTAAATAAGATGCAGTGAACTATAAATCAAGAGAAGTAAATTAAATATTTTCCTTGTAATTTAAAAGATTCAATATCCCTAAATAAGATACAATGAAATATAAATCCGAAGAGGTAAATAAAATATCCTAATTCACTATAATTTAAAAGATTCAACCTAATAAGATACAATGAAATATAAATCCAAATAGCTAAATTAAATCTTGTCCAAAC
Organism: Pinus taeda; assembly: GCA_000404065.3. Classification (NCBI taxonomy): domain Eukaryota; kingdom Viridiplantae; phylum Streptophyta; class Pinopsida; order Pinales; family Pinaceae; genus Pinus; species Pinus taeda. Next base: position 13,533 of record APFE031315284.1, on the reverse strand, counting down.
ACATTCTTTTTCTTCATTTAACGCAACCTTACTCTTTAAATTAAAGTCATAGTATTTCTCTACAATAAGACATAGTTTGACTGAGTTTGTTTACCTTCTACTGCAAATGTATAAATCAACTAGCTCATTGAGGTTTGAGTGCACGTGAATATCATGATCAACCCTCCAAAGTGGCAAGGGTATGAAAGAAACAAGCAAGATCCATCTCGTTTGATTTCTCCCTTCAAAATAATATATTTCACATGTATATAATGGGTCAAAACCATGGGCCATTTTTATCTTTATTATTGTTTTATTTTCATAGGGTTATTTATTTATTATTATTATTATTATTATTTTAAATGTTTTTATCTATTACATCACATAAAATTAAATAGGCTATATTTCACATGAATAGGATTAGCCAATACCATGGGTTCTCATTACCATGGGTCATTTTCATTTTTATTATTATTTTATTACTTTTACTTTCATTTTATTCTACTTTAAGAGAGTCAAAATATTTACATTACATTATATTCCTCTTGGCCCAATTATTAATTTTATTATTTATTCTTATTTTTATTTTTATGTAATTTGACCCAATCAAAATGTTTTATTATTATTATTATTATTTTATGTAATTTAAAGAAGTCATAATATTTAACAAGATAGGATATGACATTACATCTCTTTCATACTCGTCTACAGAGGGCCTCTTTATTTGACATTAAAAGTTATATGGTAAAGAAAAGTGAAAGTTAATAAACATTTGATACCTTAATTTATTTATAAATGTGAAGTGTGTGTGTGTCGATTTATTTGATGGAATATATAAGGTAAAGAAAAGTGAAAGTTAATAAACATTTGATATCTTTACAAAATTTATATATATATTCACAATTTTCACCTAGAAGAGCATGTTTGAGGAGATTTGAACCAACCATAACCAAAAACACAACATGTGCTTCTACCACTTTCCCTCAACTGCTTTAACTATAAATGTGAAGAAGATTATTATATATGGAAATTTCTTTTTAAATGTGAAGGATATTATTATATTTTAGTATAGATTCTTAATATGTATTTATCGATTTTTTAAAACATATCTGTATTTATATATATTTCATATTTCTATATATAGATATATATTTATCTTTAATTTATTACAATCTTAATAATACATATAGTTTTTTTTTTGTCAAGTGAAATGTGTTTATACATGCTTGACATGATGCTTGAGAAACCATGACAGAGGGGCATCTAAGCCGTCAAAATCATCCGGGGATTGCACCCCGCTTGGGCCACACGAGCCCTAAGTTGAATGGATTTTAGCATGTCTCCCCCTCTTAGCACTAGCGCAACATCCTCTATGAGGTTCGAGCGTGGGTCGCCTTGCGAACAAGCCCCATCCTCAACTGGTTGTGCTAGTGGGACTTGAATTAATAATACACAGTTACATATATATGATCTTCATATTTTTCTTTGACATATATAGATTATTGTAAATACTATTTTTTTATATATTTATTAATTAAGTTTAAATATAAAATTTTGTAATATCATAGTTAAAATTATGAATTATAACTATTTTTATTTATATCGTATAATAGATCTTAATTTTTAACTAAAATTTATATTTCATAATACTATGTATACAAATATTCTTATTATTATTTTTTTTTTCTTTTCTTGTAAGCTTGGTAGATCCTTCCATTTTAATTAAAATATAAGCAAGTTACATCCACATATGAATAGTTAGGTGGTCTCAACTTGCCCAAAGGGAAACCAAGTTTGTTGGCGACCTAACAACATGATAAGTCATCCAGTAGCAACAAACATTAAGTCTTTCTTCCCAAGGTATATAGGTATATATCTTTACCTTGTCCACACACTATTTTCCTATGGACATATAAAACATCATTCTGAAAATTAAAAGCTACCCTCATATATACTAAAGAAAATTAAAAACCATTCAACAACGTACTCTTCGCCCTCGACAGATGTAGATTAGACCAGGGACTGGTCCTTAAAATTGGAACCCGACAGTATTGTTTATGAAAGAAGGGAAGGGAGGTGATCCTCACCTCGGCGTAGGAATCCATCTTATTTTTTCAGTTCAAACTGAATTTTCTGGAAGTCCTACTTATAGCTGGGTAATTCCTCTACTATTGTCTCCATGTCCACTGAAATCTATTCCAATGCCTTGCCTAAAATACTTTTCATGGTCCAATACAAATATAAAGTCTTTTTCAACTAGGTCACACACGCACAGGTATACTCGGGATCCAACACCATTGCCTGCCAGTCCTCCATCTCAATATCCATCGAGCTTCCCTAGTGGTTCATATCAACTTCCAACTCCTCAATCAAATGCCTAATTTCCTCCTTGGTCCCTTCACGATAAACATTGGTTGCATCGTTTATGATGTTGGCTACAAATTTATGACCGCTTGCTCTGCCGCTTTAGGAGATGGGTTGCTCCTCCTGTATGGTCACCTGAGCCCTCCTACCATGGCCCCTAACATTCGCATCATGCACCATATCTACAAGCTCACAATTCCTAGTGAATCGTTGGGTGTGGCGAGTTGCCTGAATATGTGGTAGCCCGAGCCTAGAATCCTTTCACGTCTAGATGACGCTACCTCCCTGCACATTTTCCATGGGACAATAATTGACATAATACAAAACGTTGAAACTTTTTCAGTATTATCCCATACCCTCCCTTGTAGGCATCCATCACACATAAGAACTCAACTTCCACACACCATAACCAATTTTCATAGTAGCCAGAAGAAGAATCTAAAAGACCACCATGACCAACAACAATAAAATAATTCTCGAACCTACAACAATTAAATTTAAATTTGAAGTTGTGGAATAGGATGGTTATCAGTATAGATATTATTATTTAAATTTATTATAATGTCATATGCATATTATAATATTTTTACTAAATATTTTTTTTGTAATTTTATTAATAAAAATGAAATTACAATATATTCAATTGAATCGATTTACTGTTTTGATTATTTTTCAAATTGAGTCAATATTATGTATTATTATAATTTCCTTTTTGTAAGTTTAAGTTTTATTGCCTCAAAATATCAATTAAAACACATACATACATCTAGAATCAACGTTAACCATCTCCTATTTAGATTGATTGAAGCATCACCAATGTATTGTAAAATCAACAACATAAAATAAACATTAGGAGTCGAGAATTTGAAGAGGTGAAAAGAGTTGGATATCAAGCACTCCAAATTGGAGGAGCATGAAGAGAAACTTCACATTAAAAATTAAGCTCAATGTGTGCCAACCTCACTTCAATACTCTCAAAGCTCACTTGAATCTGAAAAACCAAGTGGAATATGTTGGACAATCGGCATTGTGTGCATGACTAGTGGCCTAGAGAAGGCATATACAAGTGTGTTGGCATTGATGTCAACAATCATGTTGAGGAGTTTTTTTGGGTAGTTGTCATTTCCTAACAACTGTCATGAGAGTTGCCATTGATGTCAACCAGATAAGCTTGTTTTCTTGTTATAGTAGATGTTGGGAGTGATGGCTCACTAGCAATCTCTTGGTAACAAAAAAAAAATCATTTTCATTGACATGCATAAAAGAATCTGTGGATGAAAACATTCTTCCCTTGATTTCATATGCCAAGACATCTAAGGAGACCGGGGACACCCTTGAGAGGAGTTTTGGTGCAAGAGGGAGCATTGAAATTGAATATTATAAGTTTGTTGAATCCAACTGTGCATAGCCACAAGTGGATGATGGTTGTGATCAATTTGTAGCTGAAGCATAGAAGGAGTGCATAAATGCTTGTGATTCTCATAATACACAACTGCAAGTAGATGAAAATTTGATGAATCCAAAAAAAGAGATTGTTGATGACAATATGGTGAATCCAGCAAAAAATCTTACTAATGAATCCAAAAAAAGAGCTTGTCAATGAGAATTTGGCGAATCCAGGAAGAGAGCTTGTTGATGAAAATGAAGCTACCATTGGAGCAGTCAATGCTATGGTTAATACAATACAATACAATACAATGTTATATTCAACGCTATGGTCAATATAGCAATACAAAAATTAATAAACATGATGTTATTCAATGAGAGAAAATCACTTGAATTTGAAAACCAAGTGGAAGACAACTTGTCTGCAACAACAAAGGCTAGTACAAAAGTGCAAGAGATGGAGACAAAGGCAAAGACAAAGACAAATATAGAGGCAAAGGAAAAGAGGGAAGCCCACAAAGGGAAAACAGAGAAAGATGGAAAAGGAGAGCTTTGATTACATAGAAGAAGGAGCAAAATCAATGTGTTTCTACAAATATTTTTATTCCTAACATTGATTTTCAGTGTGAAGGTACACAAAACGACTATGAAGAAGAGTTAAAGTTTTATAAGCATGGATTGCAACACCATGGCTTGAAAAAGTCTACATATAAGTTGCAAAAATGAATTTTCAAGACAACTTGGATGATGAAAACATCAATGAAATTTTTAAGTATTGGAGTCTTGAAGAAATATTTTTTGTTATAAACTTATGTTGTAGTAAATTGATGAGAAATATCACACAACAAAAGATAATATCTATCAACATTCCACATACAAGTCGATTTTTGAAGAAGTATAGGACATGCTTAGAAAACCAAGAACAATGGAAGGCCTGCACCAACAAATGAAGAAACAGATGTTTGAAGGATACAACAACAAGAAAAAAATGACGCAATTTAGAGGCTACAGGATCTGGAAGAAGAGAATAAGAAAAGGAATCTAATTGAAGTCAAAATTTTAGATAGTAAGCCTAGCACAGACATAGACCAACAAGAATCTTAATTGAATTTTTATGTGGTTGTAATTAAGGAGGAATATTAGAGAGTACAATTCCAACCACCTTCTAGGTGTCAAAATCATCCATTCAATTGTCCAAGTTTAGTTTCAATTAGTCTAATTGAGTCAAGTTTCATTTTGGTCAATTATGATTGATGTTTAAAATGTAGTCTTATTTAACTGATTCATAATATTGAGAAGAGTAATGCTCTACTCCAGGATTTTTTCTCTCCATTCTTTGTCAGAAGCTCCATTATCACTTCCACTTCAAGCGCCATGATCCATCATGTACTTGTTGGACACTAGAAGCAGTGGTTCCTATACTTCCATAGGTTCACATTAGTCACCCTTTACAAATAAAAAAAATATTCCACACATTGAAATTGACAAATTGACAACCTTCAGTGAAGTCACTGCAATTGAAGGGGTTATCATACTAAGACAAATTTTCTCTACTAAAATTTCGTCCATTTATTTAAAAAAAAAATCCTTCGACTCACATCCATCCCAAGTTCAAATAAGTAGGTTTTTTGACATAAATATTAGTGAAAGACTCCTTATTTCACCATTATGTGGATGAACCCACGTTGAATTTTTAACCAATGGTCCCAAATTTATATTCTTCTGAATATGCTTCATTTGAGAGAAATCGATAGATGAGCCTTCTCCTTCTGTGTTCTGCCATCTGTAGGAAATTGAAGTGAACAACCAACATGAAAGAGCCACTTAGCTTTGAATCTCTTAGTTGTTTCTTGATTATGATTGCCTTCATTTCTTTCCTATGATCGAATGTGATGTGAACCTCACAAATCTTTGTGATTCGCTTTTTCCCTTTCCCTACTCAGTCCTCATCTCGAACTTTCTCTGCTTTTCGAGTTTGGTGACTTGTAATTGGAAATACACACCAAGCCTGCATCAATTCATTGAATATGTTCAACACAAACATTGTTATGTTACTTTATCTCTTTAGGGGATTTGTTGTCCACCATCGAGGCTACCTTGTCCCAATGACGTAGAGTGTCTTTGTTGTAGACAACTAGAGCATGTTCAAATTGCTTATTCTGTTTCCAAGTCCATATTGTGGATTCATTAACCATTTTAGATTTGGAACTCACACCATCCTTCTAAAAGATGTTAAGTCCAAAGATGAACAATAAACATGCAATTAGAATTAAGTATGTTGTGCATGTATTGTAATTAATCCTTTGCATAAATAGAGTCTCGTGCCATTGACAGTGGAGCAGGCTGAAACATTGAGGTGGTGATCATGTTTGATGACTCTAATTTTAATTTCATTATACAATATCATGACCTCAAATAATATCACTAATGCATACCATCAAGTTTTCAAGCATGATCACCACCTCAACACTTTAAGCCAGCTTCACCATAAATGCCATGAGACTCTAATTATGCCAAGGTTTAATTACAATACATGCATAACATACTCAACTCTAAATATAGCTTTATTGTTCATCTATGTACTTAAAGTCTTTGAGAAGGAAGTTGTTATTTCCAAATCTGAGCAGAAAATGGCTAGAGAATCCACAATTCTCGACTTGGAAACATAATAAGAAATTGGAAGATGCTCTGGTTGTCTATGAAAAAGACACTCCAAAATGTTGGGACAAGGTAGCCTCGATGGTGGAAAACAAATCCCCTAAAGAGGTAAAGGCACATTACAATACTCTTGTTGAAAATACCAATGGTCTCAAATTTATATTCTTCTGAATATGCTTCGTATGAGAGAAATCAATAGATGATCCTTCTCCTTCTGTGTTCTACCATTCGTAGGAAATTGAAGTGAAGAGCCAACATGAATATCAAAGAAGGTTTGCTATGAGGAACCAATATGAAATGGGAAAAGGGAAAGTGCAAAGATGCATGATCTTGACATCACATTCGATCGCAAGTAAAAAGTGGCGGCGATCGTAATCATAAAATGGCCTAGAGATTCAAAGTCAAGTGGCTCTTTCACGGTGGCTCTTCACTTCAATTTCCTACGAATTGTAATGTGTAGAAGAAAAATTCTCAGCCATTGATCGTTCTTAGACAAAACATATTCGGAGAAATATCAAATCAATACCATTGGTTAAAGCTTCATCCATCTGAAAGTAAAATAAAGAACCTTGAGCTAAAAAAAATTACTAAATTATTTTATAAAATATTTATTAATGTATTTTTCTTTGTTACCAATAAACCTAACATTATAATTTAAAAAAAAAATAAAATTTGAAAAACATATTTTAAAAATTATTTGAATTTTCTAAATAATTTTTCTTATATAAATAAACCAAATTGTAATATACAACCATATATTTCTATATATTATATTAATATATAGCTATATTGTTATTTGGTAGCCATATCATAAAACAACCATTCTTATTTTCTATAAGTAAAGAAAAATATGCATACGCATGAAGTGGCTAGATCTGTCCATATTGGTGAGTGACAACTATCCACATCATCTTATATGATGCCTTGTGTGCGATGTTTTTGCAATACAAACATTTTAGTTTAATAAAAATACATATTTTATTAGATTACGAATATTATTCTTATGGTTTATTATATTAATTTTTATGACAAGAAATTGTGTTAAAAAAAATGAAATTTGCAAATAACAACATAAAATAATTGATAATTATAAATTTATGTAAATTATAAAATTATGAATATTAAAATTTTATTTAAACAAATTTTAAATTCGTTTGAATAAAATTTTAAATTCCCAAACGAGTAATCCTTTTACAGGTTAGAAAATGTAACATAAATAAATAAATTGAAAAACTATTTATTTAATTTAACAATTTTTCTATTATAAATATTATTCATCAAAAAGTGGTTTACTCATTATATTTATTTCATAAAACATTTTTTACATTAATTATTTTAAAATAGGTAAATTGGAAAAGTAATATAGATGGGAAGCATATTATTTTTATTAATTTTTATTGGATAGTTAAAGAAAACTTGATTTGCTCATGTTAACTCCACATTTATGAGAACTCATAGTATTTATCCATGGTGTTCATGTGGATTATAGTCTATTTAAAAGGGTAAACCAAATGAGCCTAGATCTATCTTAACTCAGAATCTCGGAAACTACCAAGTTCCATCATAGGTCAACTGATTTTATATAAAACTGTAGCTTTTGATATATTTGATCCCCTTTAGCACATGGTAGATCCATAGTTAAGTTGGATCTTAGACTCATAGATGAAGAAGCCATTCCATATATATATAACCAAAAAAACTTTTCAACTTTTTGAAAAAAGGAAATTATTTAAGATGAAAGAAAGAGAAAGCCCAAATTTTGTGTGTGTTTATATATATATATATTAATATATATTATATATAATATATTGAAATAATACATGTAAAATTATAATTATAATGACAAAAGAGGTTTTCACCTCTAGAGATTTGATCCCTATTGGTGTTTTATAGATCCGGAGAGTTTTGATGTTTCGCTAAAATGAAGAAAACAAATGTACATATACGATGAGATGAATTTCATTTGATCATATTTAAGGGGAAATTTTTACAAACAAGTTTTATAACATTATGTTGAAGTTATAATTAAAAAATAAGAAAATAAAATTTATGGCTGATTCTTTGCAATTAAACTAATTAGTTGCAAAAGCTCGATACCACACATAAAATTAAACTATAAATATATAATAATATCATAAAAAATTAATGATAGAGAGAGCCCATGTCATTATTCAAAGCTCCATAACTTGTGCTCAGTTCAAAACCAAGATTATAAATTTGTTATCCTCTATATATAATATATAGTATTAAATCTGAACATGTCAACAAGTCATCAAAAGAACATCATCCAGTAAGATAGTTTCTCACAAAAAAGAGCCAAAAAGCAAGAAAAATAGAGGACTTGGAGGATTCTCCACCCTAATGATCACCGTCAAAAACGAATTCCAAATCACAACATCATAAATGAGAACTAAATCTCAAACAATCCCATACCACAACCTATTCCATCAAATAACTTTTCAAAGAACATAAAAGAATTAAATATCATATGACCATCAAATAACTTTTCAAAGAACATAAAGCCTAGGAAAGACCAAGTTTTTCTAAAAAGAAAGAAAAACAGAGGACTCAGAGAATTCCCCACCCTAATAATCATCATAAAAAAAATACCAAATCACAACATCAGAAATGAGAATTAAATCTCAAACTATAGCATACCACAACCCATTCCATCAAATAACTTTTCAAAGAACATAAAGCCAGGACATGAGAGATCGAGTTTTGAAAGCGTATGAGCCTCCATGTTCTTCTCCCAATAGACATGTTGAAAGGAGACTGCTAATAAAGAAAGAAGAGATAATTTCCTGATTAGCTGAATCCAATTGCAAAGAACTAGAACCTCAAGAAAGCAACAACCCTGAATCGAGTTGATCAAAATAATAGTCATTAAAAATAAGAATATTATCAATGCCCAACCAGGAAGAGCACTAGAGAGCACCAAAGAACTAGAACCTCAAGAAAGAAACAACCCTGAATCAAGTTGATCAAACCAGCATAGTCATTAAAAATAAGAATATTATCAATGCCCAACCAGGAAGAGCACTAGAGAGCACCCTGCAATGCCATCAACTTACCCTACCACCATACCAGAAAAAATACAACCCTGAATCGAGTTGATCAAAATAATAGTCATTAAAAATAAGAATATTATTAATGCCCAGCCAAAAAGAGCACTAGAGAGCACCAAAGAACTAGAACCTCAAGAAAGAAACAACCCTGAATCAAGTTTATCAAACCAGCATAGTCATTAAAAATAAGAATATTATCAATGCCCAACCAGGAAGAGCACTAGAGAGCACCCTGCAATGCCATCAACTTACCCTACCACCATACTAGAAAAAATGATAACCGGCATAGATCTATCTTTACTGTGGAGACCAGCATAGATCCAACTTTACTCTAGATCTACGGCATAGATCTATCTTTACTTTGGATACCAGCATAGATCCATCTTTACCCATCTTTACTCTGGATCTACCAGCATAGATCCAACTTTACTCTGGATCTACGACATAGATCTATCTTTACTTTGGATACCAGCATAGATCCATCTTTACTCTGGATCTACCAAGCACCGGGATCAAATATTTTTTCACTCTATGCTAGTTTTGACCCCTCTAGGCACTTAGTGCAGAGAGGGATCAATTTTTTTTCACTCTATGCTAGTTTTCATATCAAGATATTTGATCCCTCTAGGGGCTTGGTAGATCCAAAGTAAAGATAATCTATGTTGGTATAATTTCCCACTTTAAATAGGCTACATTCCATGTGAATACCATGGGTTAATACCATTGGTTCTCAATACCATGGGTCAATACCATGGGTCAATACCATGGGCCATCTTTATTTTTATTAATATTCATATTAGGGTTAATAATGTGTTTTTTCATGTCATTAATAATAATTTAACCCATGGTATTTGTCCCATGTGCTTCACCTAAATAAAACCTCTTCTTTGAGTGTTCATAAATATAAAGTGGATTATGGAGTAAATAAAAAAAAATTATTTATTTACCATACTTCTAGTTTATTTATGTTTTTATCTATTTAACATACCTCTTTTTTCACCATGGTATTTTTGATCTAGGATGGATCTAGGAGGTTTTAGATGTTTATTTCTAATCCTATTTGACATATCTTTATTTATTTAACATACCTCTTTATATCTCTCTTATATTTGTTTATTTACCATACCTCTTTTATAAATATGGTATTTGGGGCATGGTATTAAAATGGTATTTGGATGATACTCTTCACCTAAAAAAACAATTCTTTTAGTTTTCGTAAATATAAAAAGAGGTTTTATTTATTTACCATACTTCTAGTTTATTTATGTTTTCTTTATTTACCATACTTGAGTAAGTATAAAAATAGGTTTTATTTATTTACCATACCTCGAGTTTATTTATATTTTTATTTATTTACCATACCTATGTTTTGGGTGTTCATAAACCTCTTTATATTTTAAATTTAATATTGTGTTTATACATAATAATAATTAGATTGATTTTTAAATAGCGCTGGCATTAGATTGAAAATATTAAATGTTAAACTTTAAATTGATATTGTTTTTATACATAATAATAATTAGATCGATTTTTAAATGTTAAATATTACATGTTAAATGTTTATTTTTACATTTACATATTTAAGTGAGATCTACCCCATACTGAACTATAGAAAACTAACAAAAAAGTCCAATTATAACAAGATACCACAACCTTAATAGAGAATTACCCTTTAATTTTAAAAGATACATTTTACTTCAAATAATGCATTATTTTACTAATTATACCGAATTGCATTTAATTCCTAATAATTAAAAAAAATCAATATCCCTAATATGATAGAGCCCAATATAAATATAAATCCAAAAACGTAAATTAAATAATATACATAAATAAGATATAATCAAACATAAATCGAAAGAGGTAAATTTAATATTGTCCAAAGTCCATTCTACTTGATTAAGTGAACGCTAACAATTCAGTGTGAGTGATTTGATATTGTCCAAGTCCATTCTACTTTTTTGACTTAACACACCAGTACTCTTTACATTAAAGCCATAATATTTATCTAAAATAAGTTACAGTTTGAATTATTTTGTTTACATTTATCTCACTGAGGGTGAAATATCATGCTCAGTTATTTAATGGGAAAGGGTATGTAATTTAAAAAAAAAAAAATTCTATATGAATATTATAAGTCAAAACCGTGGGTTATTTTTATTTTTATTATTACTTTATTTTCATAACATTATTTTATTTGGTTATTTATTATTTATTTATTTATTTTATTTCATAACATTATTTTCATTTGGTTATTTATTATTTTTTTATTTTATCTATTTGTTTTTATCGATTTAAAATATTTTCCTTACATTAGACTATTTTAAATTAAATAATTTATATTTCACATAATTACCATGGTTCTGAATACCATAGGTCATTCTTATTTTTTTTATTATTTTGTTTTTATGTAGTTGTTTTTATTTGATTACTGTTTCCTTTTAATTTATTCTATTTTTACGGAGTCAAAACGTTTACATTACATTAACTTACATTACATTCCTCTCCACGCAATAATTAATTTTATTATTTTATTTTATTTTATTTTTATTTTTTATTTTTATGTAATTTGACCCAATCAAAATGTTTTGTTAAAACTATAATTATTTTTTTTAGATTTTTAAATTATTTTTATTTTTATCTTTTGTAATTTGAACAACTGAAAATATTTAATAGGATATGATAGGACAATACAACATCTCTTTCATATTTGTAACGCCTTCGAGATATTGCGACGGGCGCTGGGCGGGCGTGCACGACCGCATGAAGGTAACATTGCACAAAAAGGTACGAAACTTGCGACGAAAGGCAACATCAACCGAACATTATAACACTTATGCGACTAAGTGTTGGGCGACTTATACCCGCGTTGGAGAGTGGCTTGCACATGGCAAGGCCAACTTATTGTGGAAGCGTTTGGGGGTTACATTATGGCGTTTTGGGAGTCGGCCAAGGGGCTTTCACCCACCCCTCGCCCACGTTAGGAGGCCTATATGTATATGAGCGTGGAGCACTCCAAAGGCATCGAATGATCAACGAAGCATCGCATATCTTCACAGAGCAAGTTAAGAGTGCGCACTTGGTAGGAGATGCGCACATCTCATGCGCACTTGCCTTGGTGACTTGTACGCTTGGGTGGAGACTTGATGTTAAGTCGAAGGTTGTGCAGAGGTGGTTCTACATTACGGTTTTGGTGCAAATTTGGCAGAGGGTTGTAGGTGGCTCGTGTGAGCACCTTTCTTTGTACGAAGGATGCATAAAGTTGTTGTAAGGCAAGGTTGCCTATCTTTGTAAATTTGGCTAAGTGTTGGCTTGGAGTTTGCCAAGCACACTTGAGCGTTGTACTATTGTAAAACTGATATATAATACATTGTTGGGTAGATTGTTCGGGAGTTGCCCCTCCCCTTTATATCGTGCGATTGTTGTTCTTTATAATTGCTGTGGATAATGATTAAGTATGGGTGATCATTGAAATAAAGGTTTAATGCATTTTATACTTGGTTGCGAAACACAAACTAAGTTATCGGTTGTGAATTAGGCGTAGTCCACATACATTAGTATTGTTAAAAAGAAAGTGTGTGGTGGTGCCACACCTCGCTGGCACGGTTGAAAGACCACCGTAGGCTTGGGGGTGTGACAGTTGGTATCAGAGCTCGGTTGGGCCGAGTTGTTGAAGCTTGTGAAGAAGTGGCTGTGGTAACAGGTTCTTGCAGGGAAAGAGGTTGGTGAACACTCTAAGTGTGACATCAAGGACTTGGGTTGCAGGTGAAGCCGATGCATGGTCGATACTAGATTACAAAGAAGGAAGAGGCTATTGACAATGGTTGAATCTCATGCTGGGTCTAGTCGTGATCCCATGGGTACTACTCTTGGGTTAATGCTTAGTGGAAAGGTTGGAGTACTTAGAGGACAACTTTGGAACAAAGATTGACCTTGTTGTGGAAGAACAAAAGGCATTCTTGAAGGTGAAAGATGAACTCGATGAACTCCGAACTCAACATGAGTACATTGATTTGATGTGTACACAACTTGAATTAAGGGTCAAGGACGTTGAAGCTTCAAGGGAACAGGGTCTAGT
>APFE031315283.1:0-12411 GCA_000404065.3 Pinus taeda | reverse complement strand
TTTTTCCCTTGATGGAGTCATAGCCCCAACCCAAGGGTGACCCACTACTAAGAGTATTGGAGTAGTGCGATCTATGGTTGGTGGAATATCTAAAACCTATAGCCACTTGGTGATGGCCATAAAAGATAAGTGTTCTTATTATCATTTATATGCTTTTGTTGTTTTAATTTTATATTTGTACATAATGGTTATGGTTTATGTGAGCTTCTACATATTTTTTATGTTGCTCTAATCATGATACATGTTGCATGTCATATAGTATGCATTAGTCATGCATGAGTAAATTTGAGTTATGGTACTTGAGATATTTGATTGATAAAATTGTGACTTGATGGGATAACCAAAATGTTCTACATTATTTTAATGCAACCTTATCAGTGTAATTATCCATTGTATCAGAGGTATTGTGGCGTCCAAGCAAAGAAAATTAAAATTTGTGGTATCAAGGTTGGTGTAAAGTATGATTGTGTCCTAGTTGCGTGGCTAGGGGAACTATAATGCTTAGCTTTTTTAACAAAGGGAAATCATTGTTGTACCAAGGGAAATGCCTTAAATGTGGAGTGAGACCACTTGCATATGTTTACTTGACATCCATGGTTTTTATTCTCCAAATCTAGTTTGGCTTAATGGTTATGGAATTTCTTAGGGCATAATCCTTAACTCATATATGAATGCATGAACTATCTAATGTTCCATATTTTGATTAGTTCTAGCAATGATCTAAGGGGTTAACAAGTTGGTGAGGTGGTATCTATTCTTGTTGCAAGTTTTCATAGATCCAACATCTAAATATATCCTCTAAATAAAAAAATATACCTAACGACCATCTAAATAAACAAAACAACTTGTCGTTTGAGCTTTAAATTTCACCCTTAATGTCTTGGTTCTAAAGCTTATTTTTCATATCCAACTTCTTTTTGAAAATTGAGCTTTAAATTTCACCCTTAATGTCTTGGTTCTAAAGCTTATTTTTCATATCCAACTTCTTTTTGAAAATTAAGATATCTTGGTCTTCTTTGCTTTGTCTTATGACACTACATATGATCTAAATCTATCTTGACACATAAGTTTTCAAGTAGCGTTTAATCATATTACATCATAAAGTGAAACGATTAGTGAGATTGAATAACAACTTGAATAATAACACTAATGTTGTATTAATTTCCTCTCTATTTAAGGGTTTTGGAATTTAAAGGTTTCTCATTACTAAAGGGTTATGCATTGAAGTAATATTGCACCAAAGTTTCAATGTATTTTTTCTCTAAAATTGAGATATGTTTTCCAGCACTTGATGTTTAACTCTTGAACTTCAACACTCATGATGAAGGTTTATTACTCAACATGATAATCATAAGTCACATTTTGAGGACTATATTAACTATAAAATTGTGATGTTCTTCTAATAACGGTGGAAAATAATTGTGATGTATGGTCTAAACACTTAAATAATTATCACTTCATTGTTGTTATAATTTTCTTACATAGTCATACAAAAATTAAATTGGTTATTTCAAATATTAATGATTTGATTTATACATGCAATGCCAAACATGCTTAAGTTTTATTGTGTACGGTGGACAATACTTTAAATGTTTGACATAATTTTGCATTTTGTAGCCTATCATCGAATCAATATTTTGATTTTCCATGCCTATGTTTGAGTATTTTTCAGGGTAATAATATATCTTAACATGTTTTGATTTAGAACCATCAACGTACAAATTTAATTCAACTCTATCTTTTCTCGTGGTGCCATCTTATCCTGAAATATTGTGGTAGATGTGCTTGGATTAGTTCATTGTTGTTTGGTTACAATTTTCTTTAAACACACTATGATATAAAGCCGATATTTTTGCTATGTTTTTCGGTATAAATGTTAGTATATGGACTCATGAGTTTAAAGTGACAAAGCCTCATAATTTGAGTTTAAATTTGATCATTTTTCATTGTCTAAGATCATTCATGGATCTTAGTTGTTGAAATTTCTTTAGCTTTCCATCACAATCACATAGAAAATGTGCCTTGGATGTTGGTAAAATGATTCTTAAACAATGTTACATGACTACTTTATGACCAAAATTTTTACCTATTTACATTGATAAAGGAACTTTGAATATTGGATCTTATTATTAGCATAGCATGTGGTTAAGTCTCCCTTGAATGCATGCTACAAATTGAGCACTTGTGAATGTTTTACTAAGAAAGACTTATATCTACCTTTCCAAATATAAATTTGAACCAGCATTGTTGTTTAATTGAATATCTTAAGCTTGTTCGTATTAATAATTTGATATATTATTCACATATTTACAAAGTTTACACTTTACATTCAGAGTAGGTAGTATTAGGTTATCTTAGTCAAACCAAGTCTTAGAGCTCCCCTTTATTACTGAATGACTTTGACTTAGGCTGGCCTTCAGGAACATACTCCTTAGGAAACCCCTCCCTTAGTCCAAAAGTGAGAAGCAAAGCCATTAAGGTGGCAATGGGTGGCTTGCCTAAGAGTTGGCTCTTATCATTTATACTAGGGTTCGCAATTTTCCCCTTGATTGTGAGTTGCAACATGACCTTACGTATTCCAGCTATTCTTTGTTTTCTTTACCCATGCTAAGTTTGCAAAGTTCTTTTCAAAGTAATAGTCATTACATTATGATTAAGGATTCAACTTTTGTAATATTAATATATTTTGTAAACAATGGAACTGCAACCTACTCACTTCCCCGACTGAGATCCTCTATGGAATTTAGCTTTTGGGCTTTATCTTAGTCTTATATAGAGAGATGTGTCTTCAGAAAGGCTACTAGGATTCTAATCTCGAGGGAAGTTTGAGTGCAACTTCCCTGATCCTTGTTCTTCAATGGCATGTAAGGATGGGTTCACTGGTTGACTTGGTAAGGTTTATGAGGATTTTGTGCTAAGTGTAACCTGCATACCAATAACCAACTGTCA
The DNA here is from genome assembly GCA_000404065.3 of Pinus taeda. Lineage (NCBI taxonomy): Eukaryota > Viridiplantae > Streptophyta > Pinopsida > Pinales > Pinaceae > Pinus > Pinus taeda. Next base: position 9,462 of record APFE031315283.1, on the reverse strand, counting down.
ATAATTAGGATTTTCAATTCAAGATCCTTTACTGTTAATCATAATGGCTATGTTTCTTGGCTTCTTCTCACTTGAGATTCTTGCCAATTAGATAAATGAATGGATATGGGTATTGCTCATTTTCACAATTAGAACTTATCCTTCAAGACAATACTATATAACACTTTGGTGAGTTCCTCCTAGTTCAAATACCAATTGTATTGTACATAATATTTGATCTATCAAGTTTGCATACACATCAAAAGGAAAACTCCATTATGCATTCCAATGACCATAGTTTCCATACATAAAACTTCTCCAACAACCAAGAAATGCAAATCACTCTTTAGTTTCTATAAAGATGTTTTACTAAGATCATAAGTGACCAATCTACATTATCTTGGAGCTCTTGAAGTTTTTCTCTAAATATATACTTGACATGTAGTACCCAAACATATATTTCCTAGAGTATTAAAAAATGTGCTTTCTTAAGCACATATGTACACAATAACATGAAGTAAAACTCACCTATTATCGCTAGAAGCTCTCATCAAAAAAATATGTTTACACCCTTTTATCGGAACTTACGAATTTATATCATCGATGAACCAAACTAAACCATGTATTCATCTATTCATCCAACGACGATGAATCACTCTTGTTTTTTTCTATTGGTTCATTGAATTCAACAAACTCATGATATTGATTGTAAAAGGTTCTAGATTGGATTAGGTCAACTCCTTCAAAATGAGGCCTTAAATTATATCAATGATATGCACAACATAAACAATTGAATGGATGACTTATTAAATTCAAGATTTTACTAAGAGGAAAGAAATATCATGAGTCAAATATACGAAGTTACATTCTCATCTTATTTCTAGGTAATAATAAAGTCGACCGAGTTGAAGGGATGTCAACCAGGCTATGAAAAAATCAACTAGAGAGGAAATTAAATCTATTAAGCAATGTGGAAGTCAACCAGGTAATGATATTGGCTAGTAAGGGAGGAATTACATAATGAATGTGTAAAGTAGTCACCCAAAGAATGCATAATCATGGGTGAGATAAATCAACTTAGGTAGAAGTTGGATCAACTAGAGAGGGATTAAATACACCTAGGGAAAGGTGAATTCAACTTGAAAAAAGATTAAATTGACCAAAATAGTGAGAAATTGGCATAGTGAGGAATTAATTGAACCCGCATGAATGTGAATGTGATATCCCTTGAATTAGTTTTTATTTGTGAATATTGTACATTTCAAGTGTCTTGATGCTCAAACTTTAAGACTTAACTATGACTAATTTATCAGTATTGTATTACTGATAGTTATTTTATGTAAATACATTTTGTTAAAGTTTTAATTAAAAAACTGGAAAATAATTCTGAAGTTACAAATGGCTAAAGAGAAACTATGCATTGCAAGCTAGTGGTTTGATTTAATTACCCTTGATGATGTAATACCTAGGTATATAATATAATGATTATATTATTCAATTATGGAAAATCTATTGATCAATAAGTCTACTAGGAGGATGAGAAGTTGTCATAGGAAATTAGGGAGAGTGGAGCTCATTAATTAGCAAGTAACTACCCACCGCCTAATGGATAATGAGGAAGTAATAATTAACTACCAACATAATCTTAGAAAGAGGATTTTTCTTGTCCTATACTATAGTTAGACTCACATAGTTTTGAGATAATGTGAGGACGTATAACGACCAGAAAGAAAACATAAGATTTTTTACTAGGCTTGAAGTCTATTGAAGCTCGAGGAGACTCGTCTAGGAGGGAGAGTCAAGGTTATTTTTGAGGAAAATAAATTATCAAGTCAACATATTTAATAATTTGGTTCTTGTTTTATGCTAAGTATTTTAATTATCGAACATATGTGAAGTGGTAGTGTTATGAAAGTGAGGAAGGTTTTGGGAACTATATTCATATAAATGAAAAACAAAACATAAGCATATTTCTTAAGTAATTTACATATACACAATGTAGTGTTAAACATGTTATAAACAACTGATGGGGATGTGTTTTCTTATTTACTGTAAATATTTAACTGTACAATTCCTAAAAAATCATTCACTGTTTGAATGCACTGATAAAAGTTTTAATTTAGAATTTTCCAAATATATGCAAAGAGGAAAGATTAAGATAGAAATAAATAATTTTTATGGAAATAAAATTTAAATATAGTTTCTGAGGGTACACTAGTAGTGATCCTTCTATGTGTGATATTCCAGTGAAAATAATATTGTAATTACATGGTTAAACAAAAACAATAATGAAGCCATTTTGGGTTAGTATTTTTCTAAAAAAATAAAAGATGAATTTAGATCCAAGTTTTTGTGGAAAACCATTTAAAAATTAAAGCATACAACATACACAGATAAAAAATTCCGAACAGTAGAGAAGGAAAAGAATTATAGTTTTTATAAACTAAGGGATCAAACTCTTTAAGTAGTCAAAACAAAACTATAATAAGTTATGGTATTTACAAAGACAATAATTATTAACCGGAATGGTCAAAAGATCATTGTTACAAATTGAGTAGAATATTCCATGAACTAAAAGGATTCCAACCTTAGTCAATTTTAAAGAAATTATATACAAGGCATATTGCCTAAAATAGTAAAACTTCCCTCTGGATGAAAGCTCCAAACAACTTTCAAGATAAACAAATTCATAATTTTGGTGAGTCGGTCTTCGATGAGAGATTCACATAAGCATATGAGGAGACTAGGGAGTTCAAGAGCATCTATCTTGTAGGGTGGAAGCCAAACTTGTTAGGGCCTGGAAAGTTTTGTGTTGAAGAAAAATTAATAGATCCATTTAATACACCAATGAAATAGCAGACCTAAAATTTCTGACAAAGCAAAAGTAAGAGTTGTGAGTCAACAAATGAGTAGAAAAGTTAAAGGAAAAACCATAGAATATTTTGGAAAGATTTATACTTGAGAAACATAACCCATTCAAAAAACCAATATTTGTCACCTGTAAACATAAATAAACTTTGTTAAACAATTGTAGGGAAAGGAAAATTTATTATATAATCAAGTAGGTAAAAACCATATATGTTAAATAAATCTTGTAAACTTTTTCCATGGCATAGCTAGTCCTTAAGCCGCTATGGTTAAGAAAATTAAAAACTATAAGCAACTAGAGTATGGTTTGTCTATAAGTGGCCATGGTTAACAATTAAATCAAGATTCAAATGAAAACCGGATAAAAAAAATCACCCTATCTAGGGTCTCAACAAATTAAACCCTCACATTTAAATTAACCCAAGAAATAATAGTGGACATATGAAATAAGGGTTTTCTATGGTTTTCAACTCTAAGCCCCAATTTTGTAATTGACGAACAAATGGGAAAAATAAAATGCAAGCAGAAAAATTAATGAGGGTTTTATTATCTTCATAAAAAAACTAAGTTACCTTATGGGAACAAAGTTACAACTAAGAGTGAACTTTTTTCAAGGAAAAGTTAAGAATTTTAATAGAGTTTTATCGTGAACTTGCAAAAAAAACTAGAAGAGTCAAATATAAGCCCTAATACCTTACCAACCAAAAGAGCAACACATTTAAGACAAGTGAAAGATAGAAACTTCCTTGGAGAACTAAAGGATAGAGCAATCACAATTGGATTAAGATTTAGAGAACTAAAGGATAGAGCAATCACAATTGGATTAAGATTTAAAAAACGATAAGCTAGCCATTAAAATAATCTTGCCATAGATTGAGGTAGAGAAGAGTCTTACTATCCATAAAGAAAAAAAACTTATGAAACCTAAAACCAAAGAAGGATAAATGGACGGTTAAATTAATAGGAGAAGAAATAGATGAATATAACTATAAAATTCCTCAGAGGGCTATGTCACTCACTAGTTCGAATAAATGAAGACACACATAATTTCTGCCACAGAGAAATGAATATAGACTCTTAAGATAAAATAATATTAATTGTTTGTAAACATTAACGGTAAAGAATGAAGTCTGGTCGCAAAGTTGAGTGGGTTCTTTCCGATAGCCCAATGAAACAATGACCAAGAAAACTGGTGGAGAGGAAGGTCAATACAACCAAAACAAAACACTAAAAATCAGACTTCATCAATTTAGACAAAGATGATCTTATCAGTTGATTTAAAATTCACATATTTCCATGTTGGGCCGTGTGAAGGCAGGTGGAGCAATCCTCGCTACCTGATGGAATCTTTCCATGTATACACGGGAAACCAAATTACGAGTTTCTTTACTTTCCACCTCGAGTGCAGAGTAAGGCTAATTATATAAATAGCCTTAAACCATAAACCAATGTTATAATATATAACATATAAAAATCAAGCACTTTGTATGATGAACATGTTTCATATGCCATGGGTAGGGCATTTATAAGGTGTTAATGAGATCCCTTATGTGGTATGGGTTTTGAATTGAGTATTTGAAAGTGTATAAGCTCATGGATATGGATATATTAACATGAAAAGACCAGCTAGTCTAGTAAGATAGAAGCATATCCCCTAAAATTAAACTTAGTATAAAACTTAAATGAGAAAGGATACTACTCACGTGGTGGATCCTTTTATATTTTCAAATAAGAAATAAGTAGAATAACAATATTTCATTCATGGGATTGATGAGCGACGATGATGGAGTGCAACTAGGGTTTCAATTTTTACCAAGGAGAAATTCCCCTTTTCTCCTTGAGTAACCCTTTCCCTATTATTGTTACTATTTTCTTCATATTATGGGTGTTGTTCCAATCTAGGAAGAGGAGTTAACAATGTTTTATTCTCAAGATGTGCATTGGTTACTAAATAGTGAAAGGATACCATGAACAATTATGATCAGAGACTTATGGGTTCCTGGTGACCTGTCAGTTGTCTGATCTTGTGACCATTTTGATAGTTTCCAAAATGGGTATGGATCATGTGGTCGACTATGATTCGGTGAGTGAGATAGGTACTCCTATTTTTGAAATGTAGAAGAGATAGTAAGGAAATGGTAAGAAAATAGACTCTTTTCTAAAGGGATAGGTCTCAAATCGGTCTCTCTCCAAGATCGAGCTCTTGTGGCACCTCAGGACAAGGGCATACATCCAAAAGAGTCTCTAGCTCATACAACTGGAAAGTCTAGGTCTGCAACAGTCACACCTTTTGGAAAGCCTAGGGATCTCACGTTGTTTGAGGAAATTTTGGGAAAACATTTGAATCTTATATTTTTACCCTCTCATGCAACTTTTTCAGTGCAAAAGTCCCTAGAGGTAAATGTGTCTTTCCCTTCGTGTTTCCCCTAACCAAATTCAAGGAAGGCAATTCACTTAATAAGATAGGAGTTTGTCAAGTTCGTAAAACAGAAGAATAACAACTTCAAATTCAACCTTAGTATAGGGGTGGATGTCAATATGAAGGACGTAGCAGTGATGGCTAATAAAACCCCGGTCCCCCAACCGAGGGGATGCAAATATCATATCAAAACTCTGGAGGCCTGGGTCACAAAGGAGGTAAGACCATCCATTCAAAACACTCTTTAAGTCTTCTTGCTATAAAAAAGATGGATACAGATGGAATTTAAAACTCATAAGGAAGCGCAAGCCATATCTCAAAAAGTATGGAGTATTGATTTGACTTTGGTTACATTCAAGTTATGGACACCGCTTTTTGATGCAAATAGAGAGAGATTGGGTATCTCTCCCATTTGGGTTCGGCTCCCAGGTTGGGCAGTCGAGCTTTGCAAGGAAGATATTTTTAGGGATGTTGGGAATTGTTTAGGAACCTATTTGGAGTTGATTTCTCTGTTCTATAGGAAAAGGAAAAGTCTTTGGAAAAAAATTTGGTGAACTTAGACTTAAATTAAGGTTTATTAGAAGCGTTGGACATGGGAGATGGTAGAGGAAATTTGTAGCCACTGGACTAAGAAGGGGTCCCCTACAAATTCTGAAGATGCCACTAATATGGACACACTCTCAAATTTTGCAAGTTACCTTACACAAAGAACAAGAAAAAATTCAACTCGAGGAAGGGACCTCATGTGAAGGAGCCAGTCTAGTTATCCATATAAAATAATGGACAGAGCTCTCCAATTCTGGAGGTTATACAAGATCCCCCAGACCTATAGATGGGAGATGCAAAGACTCAACTTCCATAAGCTACAAAACTAGTCGAGGAGCAGTCCGGGCCACCAGTGGGAGGCAAATAGGTACATCTACCACCTACTAGACCTTTGGTGGACTCCTCTATGGGTATGTTTGAATTTGAGCCTATTATGTCCTCTCTCATTGCATCTTTCTCTGTTTTAGGTAATGAATGGGGTTTGTCTTCTGCGTATATATCGTATACGCCCTCTTAACCTATGGTCACCTCCCATTCTTTTTCCTCTGTATCCTGTGATTTTCTAGGGGCCTCTCTAGGCTCCCCCTCTCCTATGGTCCATGATTTTTGGTCTCTAAATTTTCTTGAGCTGACATGATCAATCATTCAAAAGCTGCACTCTAGGAAAATTGTTTCTTTTCCCTCAGGTTTGATGGGAGGGTTGGGAAAGGTTGATATCCCTCCTGCTAGAAAACGAGGTAGAGGTAGGAAATATAACTTGTTAATGTCTCAAGCAAGGGAACACTTGGATCTGGTGGCTGGTAAATAATTACAATAAATGGGGTGCTTAGAGCATTAATTTCTCAGTTTGGGTTGGATTAATGAAGCCCTCTCTGGATTTAAGAGATCTGTGGTTTGTATCTTTTGAATCAATTTTCGGAGAACCCACAATATGAACATTTTTATGCCAACGTTTCAAATCCCAACTAGGATCCATCATCAGGACTTATGAATGATGATGAAGAAGAGATGCTTAGAAGGCAATAAATAATAATGGGGAAAAAAAATTTTAGGATGAGAGGACTGTCGGCTAGCCTGCTTTAATTTTAATTAATTTAATTAATTATTCATTCAATTTATTTATTAAGGATAGATAAGTTCCTCCAAGAAACTTTCCCTTAAGAGTTTGATATCAAATCATAATATTGATATCATCCTTCTTTAAGAAACTTTGGGGCCTGGGGAGATGTAATCAATATTCTAGAATCAGTTCTCTCTCATTGGAAGTTTATCACTTTATATGCTCAAGGCCATTTGGGTGTCCTCGCTCTGGGATGGCACCTTCAAAGAATCAAACCTTGTAATTTTTGGAGCATAAAATCTAGGTTAGGTCTGGACCTTTTATTTATTTATATGAACATGTCCCTTACCCTGGTAAACCTTTATGGACTGAGTAGGGATTGCAGGCCTTTTTAGGATTCATTGTTTGTGAAGTCTCTGTTGGAAAAAGAAAATTTGATTTTGTGAAGGGATCTTAATTTATCAATGGGAGATTTAGAATCATGGGGACCCATAGCCACTCTGGATCATCTTTCAGGATCACCTGGTTGAGAAGAATCTCATTGAATTTGAACCTATGAAACTAAATCTAGCATGGAGGAACCATCAAGCAGGATATGAGAGGGTAGAAAAAATATTGGATCAATATTAATTATGAGTCCATGCTAGATAGTTTAAGTTTGTTCAGATAATGGATAGATGAAGGAGTAGAATTTGATGACTCCCATATCATCCTGCAAAATCAAGGGAGGATGCAAGAAGTCGGGGAGCCCCTTTAAGATGAACTCAACTTGGCTATAAGAGGAGTATTTTATCATCCTAGTGAAAAATCACTAGAACTCCTTGGGCCATAGGGAGTGTAGATCAACAAAAAATAAGTTTGCACTTATTCTCAAAAATCTCAAAGACCACATCAAATTATAGGTTAAGGCCAAGTGGGAGAAAGAAGAGGTAGAGTTTCTAAAGGTGGAGCAAGGTCTGAAGGAGTTATCAGAGTCAAGGGAGGAGGGTTTCTACAACGTTGAATCCAAAGAAGTTCTCCTAGGGTTGGAAAAAAGGAGAATGGAAATTTTGGCTTCGAGAGAGGCGGTCTAATGTCTCAAGATCAGGGTGATCTAGCTTGAAAGTGAAGACAAAAACACAAAATATTTAGGCATATGCAAAAGGGTGAAATACTCAGAATACAATCTAGAGAATGAAAAATCATGAAGAGAGGGATGTGTACTCTATTGAAGGTCTTGCAGAGATGGGAAAATCATATTTCAAATCCCTCTTTAAGGAAGACCCACACAAATCTATCATGGATATACTACAAGTATCTCATTTGTTCCCAAGTTTTGTCAAGGAAGAGGATATACAAGATTCACTTTTAGAAGTCTCTCTTGATGAGTTGAAGGAGGTGCCAAAAAAATTCCAAAAATAAAAAATCCCAGGACCTAATGGTTGGGAGATCGATGCATTCCTGGACTTGTTTGAAGTAATAGGTCAGGACCTGTTGGAGGTGGTAAATGAATCAAAAGCTCAAGGTAGTTTCGTGGAAGAATTCAACTCTATTTTCATTGCCCTTATTCCAAAATAGGACAACCCATAATATTTTGATGAATTTTAGCCAGTATCTATTTGAAACAACATTTACAAAGTCATTGCAAACATGATCTCCATAAGGACAAATACAATATTGTTTAGATCCATCTCCAAAGAACAAATTGGACATATAAAAGGAAGCCAAACCCATGAAATAATCGGGGTCACTCAAGAACACCTTCACAGCATGAAGATCCATCGCCTCAAAGGGGTAGTCTTCAAAATTTATCTATCTAAAGCTTATGACATGATAAGTTGGGTTTTTCTCAGACTTGTCACAACTCGGGTCGGGTTCCTGTCTCCTTTTGTCAACTGGATCATGGGATGCATTCAATCAGTCTCCTTCACAGTTCTCATAAATAGCTCAGCTTCACCTTTCTTCCAAGCTTCTCAAGGTGTAAGATAGGGATGTTCATTGGCCCCCTATTGTTCTTGTTGGTTGTTGAAGGGATTAGCCTTTTGTTGGTTGAAGTAAAAAGGAGGGGAAACTTCCAAGGGATACCTCTAGCCCCATGTTATGAAACCAGCTCAAGAAAAGATAAAAAGATAGATCAACGCCTTAGAATCCAGCCTCTTCGAGGGGGCAACCTCCTTTACATTACATAAATGAGAAATTCTTGAATGATTCAAATGAAAAGACCTCATCTTTATATATAGGAGTCTAAGGGGTCATAACATAATCAGAGCCTACATAATAATAATAATGTAAGGGCACAATAATAACAATAGTGGGCTTCTATGGGGCACAATATACAATATGGGCACTACATGGGTACATCGATATAATAAGTGGGTTGTACTAATAACAATAGGGGGTTACACTAATAGTATAGGGCCTAACATGCCCCTCTCCTTCAAAAAGCAGTGTCCTCAACACTTGAGTAGTTCTTGATGCTTCTATATAAAATTATTGTCCTCCCTTGTGGAATATTCAGTGGGTAAATCCTTCCACTTGATGAGATACTCTAAAATTGATCGATTTCATAGCTGTCAGGTTCTTGTTTCTGTCACTGCTCCAAGTTCCAATA
>APFE031315280.1:0-13230 GCA_000404065.3 Pinus taeda | reverse complement strand
GTCGGTCTGTGCGGGAGCCTCCGAGAAGACCACCACGACCTCCTTATACTCCTGGAGGCTCTCGTGGCAAGGGCCACATGTAGATTTATCATTTACAGTTTACTTGTCTTTTTTAGTTTCTATTGGACTTTAGTTTTCATAACTGTTGAGTTTTGAGTCCTTGACTCTTGACTCTTGACTCTTTCATATCATAATGATATTTTTTGTAAACAATATATCATTGTGACAATGAAAATTTGAAGTTTGAAGTTGGCAATTATAACTCATTGGTAATGATTGTGAATTATGAATATGATGCTTCGTGAAAGACTAAAGTTGTTTCATTTCATTTCATTATTCATGTTTCATTTTATAACATTTCATTTCATGTTAACAATTAGAAGTTAGGACTTAGAAATATCTAAGATATTATTTCTTGTAATGGTTAAACTTAGCTTACAAGTACAACTTTGGTGATCAATGATGATAAATGTTATATATTGAATTTTCAATTTTGAAAGCTTGAAGTTGAAACTTTAAGATTGAATGTGATGAATCATGATTCACAAGACTCAATATGTTGCAGTTGTAATATGTATTTTACTAACTTGTGGACATGTTTGATGAAGATTATAACTTCTAGATGATTGATGTGATATGGTTCAATGATCAATCTATGTTTTTTTATGTTTTTCATATCTAATTCATCATTCTACATGTTTTTGTTGACATATACGTATCAAAAATTAAAAAATATAAAATATATATATATATTTTTAAAAAATTGCTTCGGGATTCACTCCCAAACCAGGAGCTTTTGAAAATGTCGCTCTCGCTTCCGTTTTCGCTCTCGCTCCCTGCTTTCGCTCCCGCTCCCAAGTAACATTGGCGAGGAATGTGCTCTATCAATACTCCTTACTGAGTATTACTTTGATCATTCGACATCAGTATCTGTGTTGATGTTAGGCCTCCCTGCCCAACATCCTCTACATTGTTGCATCCTACTCTGTTGCCCATGGTTCTGCCACTGCGACTGCTGCATCTATAGGACAACTCCCTCTGCATCCTTGCTTCTGCTAGTCCTTTCTCCTAGCACTGCATCTGCATTGCACCTTCCTCTGCATCTGTGCTGCTGTTGGTCCTTTCTCCCAACACTGCATCTGCACTGCCACTCCCTCTGCATCTGTGCTGTTGTTGGTCCTTTTTCTCAACACTGCATCTGCACTGCAACTCTCGCTTCATTCGTGCTGCTAACACACTACTTCTAAAAGGGTTTCTTTACCATCCCCATCTTTTCCCTGAAGTAGTCAAATTTTGACTTTACAAGTGCCTTGGTGAGGATATCTGCCACTTGTTCCCCTGTAGGAGTGTAGCTCAACTGTACAGCTCCACGTTGGACACAATCTCTGACAAAATGACACCGGATATCAATATACATTGACCTATCATGAAATACTCGATTCTCAGAGAGTTTGATGCAACTTTGATTATCACACATGACCCTGGTCACCTCCATATTTCTTCTGAATAGGTTTACCAATAGTTTTCTAAGCCATATGGCCTCACATGAAGCTGTGCTTGCTGCCATATATTCAACCTCAGACGAGCTTAGAGCCACGAACTTCTATTTCCTACTGCACTAGGAGGTTATTCCTGATCCAATGTTCAAACAGTACCCAGAGGTACTTTTTCGATCCACTGAACTTCCTGCCCAATCTGCATCAGTAAATCCACTCAACTTGATATCCTTCCGCTTGTTGTACAAGAGCCCATAATCAACTGTTCCCTGTAAATACCTGAGAACGTGCTTAGCTGTTGCCCAGTGAGCCCTCTTTGGTTCCACCATGAACTGATTGAGGGTGTTGACAGCGTAGCAAATATCTGGCCTGGTATTGACTAGATTCATTAGGGACCCCATGAGCTATCGTATAGGGTGGGATCGACATCCTTGTCTTCTGATGCATCAAACTTCTTCCAGTTGATGATCATTGATGTAGCCATAGGTCTACTGTCTCCCATCCTAAACTTTTTTAGAATTTCTGTAGCATACCTTCCTTGCCCAAGGAAGATTTCTCCTTTCTGTTGCCAAACTTCCAACCCTAGAAAATAGTGCATTCGTCCCAGATCCTTCATATCAAACTCGTGGTTAGATTCTTCTTGCAGTCTTCAATGAGTTTGGTTGATCTTGTTAAGAAGAGATCATCCACATATAATACTAAGATAAGTGGCTCACTTTCTACGACTAGATAGTAGAGATTTGGATCCGCGTCACTCTTGACAAACCTTATCTTTTGCAAGTAGCCATCTATTCGACCATACCACGCTCTTGGTGTCTGCTTCAGCCCATACAAGGCTTTCTTCAGTCTGCTTACATGAGACAAATTCTCATGAGTTTCAGAGCCCTTTGGTTGTTTAATGTATACTTCTTCTTCTGTTACCCTGTTTAGAAATGTCGTATTGACATCCATCTGATGGATCTCCCATCCCATCTGGGCTGCAAGAGATATCACGTCCTAATAGATGTATACCTAGCTACTAGGGCGAAGGTTTCCTCATAGTCAATCCCTTCCTTTTGAGCATACCCCTTAGCCACAAACCTGGCCTTGTATTTTTCAATACTACCTTCTGCAGCATATTTGATCTTATAGATTCATCTTGAACCTACCACAGATCTGTGTTGAGGCCTTGACACCACCTCTCAGACATCATTTACCATTATGGAGTTATACTTCTCAACCATCGCATCTAGCCAGACCTGATGCTGAGCTGCCTCCTTGAAGCTGGCAGGCTCTCCATCCTGAGCTACTAACGCCTGATAATTGTCTGGCTGTTTTGGCTCCCTTTTACTGTTCCTTGGCTGTCCGATGAAGTTCTCAGCATCACACAGAATCTGATGAAGTTCCTTGTTGGTTATAGGTGCTTCTGTTTGCTCCTCTTCCTCATCCTGAGAATCTTCCTGATCTGAGGAAGGATTCTTCACTTCCGTTGGTTGAAGGGGCATGACCAACGGATCCTCTTTCGACTGCTCCTTGGAAGGCATTTCGCGAGATCTTCTGAAAGCTCTCTCCTCCATGAACTTTACATCTCGTCGTACTACTATCTTCCTACTTCCTGGAAGATAGATCTTGTACCCCTTTTCTGTAGTCTGATCCAGCGTCTTCCTCTTTTTTTTTTAGGTATGCAACAATATGCCAAACTCCCAAATATTCTAAAATGACTGACTTCAGGTGTCTTCCCAGTGAAGACTTTTTCTGGAGTAGTCTTGCCCAATGCTCGATGAGGAGTCCTATTCTGAGTGTAGACAACTGTGTTGCATGCTTCTGCCCACAGGAATTTTGGCATATCCTGATCATATAACATGGCCCTAGTTGCTTCTACAATAGTCCTATTCTTCCTTTCTACCACCCCATTTTGCTTTGGATTGTAGGGAGTTTCCCACTCTCTTCTGATGCCCTCCATAGCGCAAAAAAAAAAGAGGTCCTTATCGACATATTCTCCACCATTATCTGAGCGCAAGACGTTTATTTTCTTACCTGTCAGATTCTCCACTAGAGCCTTGAATTCCCTGAATCGACAGAAAACCTCATCCTTGGTTTTCAAAAAATAGATCCAAGTTTTCCTCGAGTGGTCATCAATGAAAGTAAGGAAATAGTCGGCACCGCTGAGAGCTTTGACGGACATAGGTCTGCAGATATCTGAGTGTATCAATCCTAGTCACTCTTGGCCCTGTGGTTGCTTCTAGGAAATGCCTCCTTGGCATACTTTCCTAGAGCACATCCCTTGCATACATCATCTCATTCTGTACTCATATCTGGAACACCTGTTACAGTGCTGAGAATTCTCCGAGCTCTATGGTGCAAGTGACCCATCCTTTTGTGCCATAGTTCGTTCAAGTCTTTGTCCCCATGACTGCCTATTAGTGCCATTGGATATTCTAGTTGTAATCTGTACAACCGATTACTTTTGATCCCGATTTGCACTTTCTTTTTCTAGCTTGGGTGTTTGACGTATACCTTTTCCTTGATGAAGCAGACGTCATAGCCCTTGCCTTGTAGTTGTAACACGAAAAGTAAGTTCATCCCCAATCTTGGCACATGCAGCACATTTGTGGCACAAAACCGCTCTCCTGATTCTGTCTAAAAAACTATGATACCCTTTCCTGTTGTAGTACACTTTGCCTTGTTCCCCATGGTGATCTGAAAGTTCATCTTCTCTTCTCGATATTCTGAGAAACACTCCCTGATTCCTGTCATATGCCACGAGGTTCCACTGTCTATATACCATATTTCTGATGATGCAACACTAGTCATGCACGCCACTTCTTCTTCCAACCTGGAAGCCAACATAAAGAAATCAAATCTCTCTCTCTCTTGTGCAATCTTCTGAAAATCTACGTGAGTACCCTGAGGTGGATGCCTCTGCATCGTGGTCTTGACCCATAATTGATTTTCCCTTTCTGTCTTTGATTACTTGCTCTGATACCATGTGAAAATTCTATCACCGTAGCAACTGATTTACTTTTTCTGCTTATTTCATCATAAGTTATTCATGAAATTACTTCAACAAACATTAAAATAAAGACTGCAGCAGATATCACATCGTAATATAGAAACCAAAATATGCACACATTGACACAGTTATTTTGGACTAATGTCCCCGGGAAAACCCAATGTGGGAAAACTGGTGCAGCAAGGGAGGATTTTATTATTCAGCGATTTTCTCGTACAACAGGGTGCCAAACTGGCTTACCCATAGGTAGATAAACTTCTAGCACTTTCTTAAACCTAATGTAGGCCCTACTGACCTTTGTTATAGCCTGAAACCCTTTGCATAAGCCTACTGAGGCTCTGTGGAACCTCTCTCGGCTTCTGCGTCACTCCTGTAGCCTCTGCGTGGATGACGCAGGCCCTTCTGGCTCTGCGTAGTCTCTGCTGCCTCTACGTGGCTTACTCTGGCTCTACGTCTACCTCTTCTGCTCTGATCTCCTGTCTCTCTGTTCCGCACTTGCTGCCTCCTGATTGCTCTCCAGAGCACTGGTTCAATTTCTCAGCAAACCCTGCTCCAGAAATTGAACTGACTGGTCTCCCTCAGTGTGTCCTCCAAGTGCCCCTCAAGCCTCCTCTTATACATTTTTTGTTGGCATCTCAACGGCTGAGATTAAGTCCCTAATCAACGGCTAAGATTAGATCTGGCTTGATTCATGTCTTTTGGACCATTCTAACACAGATTCATATTAATACACATTAATATTTTATTTTCCCTAAGTTTAGACTTAGGGACTCCATTAAAAATATTAATTATTTTAATATCTCTTGGTCTGTTTAGAATCTGCCCAAACCCTTTCTGGGTATTGGAGATCTCATGTGCCCCAACCTCTCTACCAAATTTCGTGGCTAGAGCACATCCGATGCTACCCCAAATCAACACTGCAAGGTCACACACTTGCTTCTGACCAATGTCATTATACTTGCTTCTGCACGCCACCACGGTCAAGGCACTACATTACCACACACTGCTGGGACTCCTACTCCAAACGGTGTGAGATCTAGTTGGGACTTCTTACTGGAGAGTTCCCCTTGAGTGTTGGCGGGTCCAGCACTATCAACATTTCTGGTGCTAGGAGGGCCAGATGACAAGCTGAGCGCTCAAAGTCTGTTTTGAATCTCTGCACATCATTCATGACTTACATCACAATCTCAACTCCGACATGTTTTTCTCATGCTCATGATTTCAAAGTGTCGAAGGATGTCATTGACGACTTGTCACAAATTAAATATGATGGTGAAGGCGGAAAAGCTTTGTTAAGACACAAAGCTTTTCCGATGCTAGGAGGGCCAGATGATAAGCTGAGCGCTCAAAGTCTATTTTGAATCTCTGCACATCATTCAGGACTTACATCACAATCTCAACTCCGACATGTTTTTCTCATGCTCATGATTTCAAAGTGTCGAAGGATGTCATCGATGACTTGTCACAAATTAAATATGATGGTGAAGGCGGAAAAGCTTTGTTAAGACACAAAGTTGCCTTTTTAGATTTTTGTGACAGGAATGAAGTCTCCTCGGATGACATTGCCTGTGGGTTGTTTGCTCACACGTTCGAAAGGCGCGTTAAGCAATGGTGTCTCACATTGCTCGCAACCTCTATTCACTCTTTCAATCACATGATCAGAGAGTTAGGTCGTGGTTTCTTTCGTTACGACTGTAAATCACTTAATCACAAAATTTTGGAATTACGCAAAGCACCTGATGAATCTGTTGCGCAATTTTGGCAACCCTTCTGTAATCTCGCTTTCCAATTCCCGGAAGATGAAGTTGACTAGAAATTTCTGAGAGAAAGAATTTAGTATCTTCCTCACGTATCTAACAATCCACATGAATTAGAATCTTTCGAACTCCTCCCAACATACCTCGGTGTTAGAGCTTCCAAATCTAAGACGGACAAGGTTGCTGTCACAAGTGACCCTCCGTCCTCTTCTCATCAAACAACTCTAGTTCAGCAGGATGAGGTGGGAGAAGTTATGAACCAACCTGTTGAATTGTCACCTCCTCCCACCCCACTTGCTTTAGATTTGGACTGCAACCTTGATGGTTGTCATGTGATCTCGTTTTCTCAACCTCCGTCCTCTGGGTTTTTTGATCCTCCGGATTTTGGTGTGTTGTTTTCATCCATTTCGGATTGCACATGTGATGTTCAAGAGGATCAAGTTATGGACGGAGTTGGTGTTAAATAGCCAACTTGCGCTATCATTCTTGATGAGTATGTGTGGGAATTTGAAGAAAAGGGCACGGTGAAGGATGACCTCCTTCTATCCACACCTCATCTGCTCTATCCTGACATCTTCTGTGATTCTGCCATTTCTAATTTTGCTTGTGAAAATTCATCCCCAGATGTCTCTACTTTCAATCATTCACAAAACACACAGGATGTGAGTCTGTCGTTTGATCGCGAAGATGACAAATATATGTTAGACAAAACTTCAAAGAACCCAACGTTTCGGGGTGTACCCATCCTTGAAACTCCGAAACTTGGCCGAAACTCGACCATCATGTAATCATCTATTAGAGTTATAATATAGACTTGTTTTTCCTTTTAAATTGTCATCTATGGGTCTTATTCCCTTTTCTCTTGCAATATAATGTGTTATTCACACATACACACACATATATATATATATACATATATGACGTTTCAGTTGATGCTTCCATTTTTGGGAGGTGAAGTTTCTAAACGTACCCGTTTCGGAAACTCTGAAACGTTTCATGCAACTTAGGGACAAATCTTTCTTTTCGAATCCACTTGACCTCTCATCATTCATTTCTAGAAATTCAGAGGGTGAAATTTTATGTTTTTGATCAACCTCTCTGTACGACATCATGAGGATGCCGATGTACATCTCAAAGATCGTGGCCGTCGTGATCTTTTTACTCATTATTTGGTCATGACTCTGATTCACTTATTGTATATCTTTTTAAGCCACCGGTCTTTGATGATCTACCTACTGATGAAGTGGAAACCCCTCACGCTGTCGACGCACTTCGACCCGAGCTCATGGTTATGTCAGGGTCTCGTAGCCTTGAGGTCAATCCCACTTCCGATCAAAAATCTGTTGAATCTTCCCGGGCTCCTCATCACTCTCGTTCACATTGAAATTCAATCTGATCTACAATTTTCATATCCTCCACCAGAATCACACGATCCCTTCGCTCATGCATTGGATGAGTCACACGTAGCAAGCCATGTTGCGAAACACAAGTTTTCTTCTTTCTGCTTGTTTGCTTGTTTGTCAAGGTCGAAAGTGTGTACATGCTTGTCGTCTGTGCGTAGTGTGATACAACACCATGATATGTCTGTAGAGTGCCTTTCATGTGCTTTTAATTTTTTCTTTTTCTGTGGATGCATTCAAACTTCGAATGTGTTGGTTTTCATTGCTTTATCCTTCTTGTTTGTTGGTTTGCATGAATATCTTTCTTGTTAACCATGCCATCATTCACATGGGCCAACCAATGCGTCGGTCGCTGCATTGGAAATATCACTTCACGTGAGTAAGCCCATGTTCTACTTAGCTTAGGAGTTGGAGTAGTGTTTGCTTTCTTGTTTGCTTTCGCTTTCTTGTTTTGCTTTTGCTTTGTTTTACTTCGTTGCTTTGCTTGTTTGTTTGTTTATGCATTCGTAGGATTAGTTTCCCCATGAAACCATGTTTGGTTTCTTGAGACAAGCAGGATGAAATACAAGAGGACTTGTACAACTATCAACATTTGGTTATCTGTCCATTCCCTCTCTTTATGAAGATCTTGCGTTTCTTTAGTCGATGATACCCTAATGGAAAATACCTTCCTTTCAGAGTGAGTCTTGGTGAAATCATGACGCTTGCACTTTTAACTAGTACTGCCTGCTCTAATCGGTTTTCTATATTCGGTTAACCCTTGTCAACTGTGTAAAGCAGAGTAAGGTGAGGGGGAAAACATTAACAAGTATGTCAGAGGTTTATATAAACATCCTTCTTTGAAGGGACAATCTCTTCTGTTCTCAGTAAGTCGGGATCCCTCTTCCGCCTCATGAAATAAATAAGTGCCTATGCACAATTCCTAAAAAAAAAATGAAATGAAATATAAATAAAAGCGAAAGAAGAGAAAGGCTTCTTGCGTAGAGCGGTGAAACAAGTAACTCTGTCGGGGTATTGTACTGTCCATGCTCGCTGGCAGCGGAACAATGCTTGTGTTCCTAAAGTGACTTTGCCGAGGTACTGTCCAACCTCGCTGGTAGTGGAGCAACACGAGAGATGAGACTAAAACTCTAACAATCTATACTACTTGTGCATCAATACACCCCTCATCCTCAATCGAAACAACTCAGTTGACTTGGCTTGGTATGTGTGCTGCCAATAAAGAGAATGGTGGGGACTACATCTTTAACTCAAGCTAGTGAAGAAGCCATGATGATCAAAGAGTCGAACAATACTTCCGGAAGAGTTAGACTCGCTTTATACGAGACAAGGTCCATACAGAGAGGTAGAGTTCTACGAGTGTGTCGCCAATGTTGTAGCGGCTACAACCACCCTGCAAAATTTTGCCTATGCTTCGTTTTGGAGCCTCCCTCATAAAATCACAACCGCTCATCTTACGCTGACCCAGGTACATGTGTTTTGATTGAGCTTTATCTTTTGCATTATGGCTTGTGTTTCTTACTTGGTTTACTGTCTAACCTACAAGGCGATCTCTTGACTTGGTTTCAACCCGGTTCCGGGCTTGCCTTAGTGAACTGCGCAATCCTTGAGGGAAACCAGCCTTGCTCTCGGGAATTGCGTAGTCCAAGCCTGCAGTGAGCCTTTAGCTCTAGAATTGTGTAGAGCTAGTTGATAGCCAATCTTCAGTTGGGAAACTGCGCAAAGCATGAGAGGCAGTCCAGAGCCACTCAGCCCAGAGATTGCACAAAAGTCTTTCTGCTCAGAAGCTCCTTAGTGCATAAGCCAGAGGGTTGCATAGTCGTTCCCAGGACTGCGCAATCTTTCTGGGCAATGCATGGCAACTTTTCCTAGAAAAGCAAAAGCATCCCTAGGAAGTAGGGATCCATTATTAGTTTTCCGAAGGTTGCACAATGCTATCTTTAGATGTTTTCGCCAGGTGTTGCTTTTGTCCTTGATCTTAGGCATGCGCGTCATGAATTCCAATTTTGCTCAATTTGATGTAATAGATGCCTCTAGAGCTCATTTGTATACTTTATCATAAAGCTCTATCATGCCTGAGGAGATCAAGGAACCTTTGGAGCACATTGTCATTTTTGTGGATGAGTTTTATTTTTATCGTCTTTTGCCGCATTTTTGTTGCTTTTTTCTTGTTTAGCTTGTGAGAGTACTGTTTCACTTGTTTTCTTGAGCAACTGCTGGCGTTTTAACTCGTTTTAGCTTGTAGAAGTGTTGTTTCAAGTTTTGCATTACCTTTCTCAAGTGTCGCATGCATTACCCTATTTTTGCGCTAACGGTCACCATTCCGACGACTCTCTCCACATGCTTCATTCTCCTTTTTTTTTATTGATCCTTGCACTTGTTTTACTTGCATGCATCATCACCCAATCAGATCTGCACTAAACATCACACCATCTATCAGATCTGCTTGATTGCACACTCCCCTTCGGCAGATCTGGGCCCCCCTTGCCTAGATCTCATATTCACTTGCATGCACTGTGCAATCTGGCAGCTCAAGGGATCTGCCTTGGCTTCTAGAATTGCGTAGAGGTTGTCCTGGCTTGGCTCCAACTGCACACTGCACAGTTCCAGGAGCCAATCTCCCAGCTTGGTCACTCATTGTGCAGTCTCTCCCAGTCTCTGCCCCAGACTGAACTACGTATTGCACAGTTCTAGTCATCAAACTTTCACACTGGCTGTTGGGACTTCGTAGTTCCCACAGTCAGTCAGTCACCCTTGTTGGTCAAAATTGCGCAATCCCTTGCATTAGATGCCCTGATTGCTACTTGATCATGCTGTGAAGTTAGATTTGTAAGAGCTAATGTTTGCTTGCCATGAGTGTCCTTTCTGTCCCACAGGTACCACACTTGCGAAACACTTCTCTCTAGCAGTAATTGTACCATGGCACCAAAGAGAGCGGCTTCAAGAAAGAACATTGGAAGCAGTACTGGGGAAGCAGTTGAGCAAGTGCTAGTTAATTTGTCGATATATGTAGATACTCAGTTGTCCATAGAAAAGGAGTCAACACTAACATGGCAACAAGTCCAACAATGGTAGCAGAACGCAGCAATCCAATGCAAGATCACAGAAAGAGGAATTTGTTGACATAATACAGGGAGAACAAAGCTGCAGAGTAAAAGTGCATTCAATCTCCATGTAGGTAGGCCTCTTTGGCAACAAAAGCAAAAGGAAGTAGAGGAGGACACCGACAGGAGAGTGGAGGAAGAGAGAGCAGAGCTTGCAGGTAGCATAATTGAAGTTGCAGGAGACAAAGAAGAAGCTGAAGGACGAACAAGAGCTGAGAAGAAGAGAAAGAGAAGAAAAGCAAAAATAGGAGGAAGAGAAAGGCAAGGCGCAATGCTCTGAAATTGAAGGAGGAACAAGAACTGAGAAGAAAAGAAAAAACAAGAGGAAGGAAAAAGGCAAGGCGCAATGATAGAGCAAACAATGCCCAAACAGGTTGAAGAATCAGAACAACCAATAATTGAGGGTAGACAGTGAATAGATGCAGGATCGGGAAATGACTCGGTAGATCGAGCAATTGATTGAGCAGATGGACATGGAGTTAGAGTAGGAGCCATAGAATGAAGACACTGACCTCATGCCAAGGGCACTCGAGACCACCTCTCAGTGTCTGCCACCTCTTGTGTCAAAACCAATTCCGAGTGAACAAGGATATGTTGTCGTCCTTGATGATGATCTGGCCATGGATGTGTACAATCTGTCATTTGATGAGTTGCATAAGAAGATTGTACAGGCACGAAGGAAGCATTTTCGGATGACCACACATCACTTGCATTCATGAAGGAAAGGGTGATAGTGCTAGACACTAGGAAACATCTAGTCGACCTTGCCAAAGCTACCTTCGTTTATACCAGAGCAACAAGCTCCAATGGCAAGTACTTGTTGGCCAAGAATGAACAACTGACAAAGGACTTCCAGGCAGCCAGGCAAGACGCAGAACAATCTCGAGAGCATATTGGATTTTCCGTAATGGCAAAGATGAGGAAAGCGATACTCGCTGTAGTATCAACATTTGAGACCACCATGCAGAAACTCTATGATGAATTTGCACAAAGTAGTTGTCCGTGTGCATGGCTTGCAGCAGCAGAGCAAGGATTTTGTTCAAACTCTTAGGAGAATACATGTTGCCATCACCCATGTGCAAGAGTGGACAATGAGGTACAAGGAAGCCCCGCTTCACTTGCCGAAGATGATGAAGCTGCAGGCAAAGCTGGACAAAGCAAAGATTCAGATGTTGATCCAACTGCAGCTTGCCTCGTTCGTCAACAACATACAGGCTTCATATGCGTGGTTGTGCAAGAGCTTGGATGTCATGGTGAGAATACATAGGATCCCGTTAATTGGTTCCCTCAACAAAGCTAAACACGAGAACCAACTCTGATTAGAGATCGATGAGTACATGGAGCAGCTAAGGCGACAGGCCACTAGGGATGACTTGGAGCTGAATGCACATAACATGTAGAAGTACCTTGGTGGTCCTGTCATGGTCAACACCATGTTGCATATGCTTCAAGATGAGTTGGACACAAGTTCTAAGACCATATACCTAGAATCTATGGAGGCAAGAGCCCGCTATCAGAAAAACACCATCAAGCAGTTTAGGGACATCGTCACATAGTACCAAGCTTGGCATCAGTACGTGACTGAGAAGCACCAAGTGGAGGTTGTCGAGTTGGTCTTTCCCTAAACTTTAGAGTCATAGTGTTTTGTCTTGTTAGTTTGTCTCTAGCCTATTTAGTCTCACATGGGTACATGTGGAAAATGCATATTATGTTGTAAGTGAAATTCCAAGTGTCACTAGTGGAATGTGAACAATGGCTATGTAATGTAATGAGTTATTTGTAAAGAAGCTGAAGAGTCATGAGGGTAGTCAAAAAGTCAGGAAGGGGAATGTCAAGGTTTACCCCACTCTTTGTTATAAATAGAACCTCATAACTCATAGAAGGGGCTTTTGGGAGCCGAGCCTTTGGCTAGGCTTTGGCTTAGAGAAGGCTTGGGAGTATTGTGACGAGCCTTGGCTTCTCCACAATGTAGAGCTAGTACACTTCTTTGGAGGAGTAGGCGGTGTTGACTGTAATGGTCCACTATTGGGGCTAGTAGCTATCAATGGTGTATGTACGGATGGAACTTTCACTTAATAATAATATAACTGAGCCAACACGTTTTCATGCATATGTTGTTATTGTAGTTTGACTATTCTAGTTACTTTAGCAATGTATGTTGTTTAACTTACTTATTTGCTTATGAACTATTTTGTATGCGATTGTATGAATCTTGTTGAAGGCGTGTTTTTGGATTAACTCATCACTTTGGTTTGTGGACTATTTTTCTTCCAGCTTGTGATGTCATTCCGCTCGTGTGTTCCTTTTAGGCTGCGTACTATTACAGGATTTTAAGGGACACACTTCCTTTCCCCCTTTGTGTGTTAGAACCCCCCATGCATCTCACTTGACTCACTGTGAGGTCACACACTTGCTTCCGACTAAAGTCATCATACTTACCTCTGGGCGCTATCGTGGTCAAGGCACTACATTACCACCCAC
>APFE031315271.1:0-13988 GCA_000404065.3 Pinus taeda | reverse complement strand
GAGAGGATGACTTACATTGGAAGAGTAGCATTGGGCATCTTAGAGGAGGGCATGGTTGCCTGCATGGATGCCTGTACTTGAATTGGGGACACTTGATTTGATCAGTGATCTGAGATCATGTAGGTTGGGTGGACTAAGGAGCACATGATTTACGAGGAGGGTTGGAGCATCAACAAGGAGCACATTTTCAGAGTGTGGATTTTTCCTCGGCACTTCAGAATCAAGTTTATGTCTAAGATCATGATCACAAACACACTAAAATGCCACACAACACTAGCACCTTGCACAGCGGGAAACGTACAGCAATGAATCAATGTAGTGCACAAGACAATTTTTAACCCAAAACATGTTATATTACAAACTTTAATACAACAAACATAGGGCTCCTGTACCAGTGATCATGGCCCTTACAATTAGCCCCGATACAAGAACAACTAGGGCTTGATGTCAACGACTTATGACATTCAACCTACCTTGAACAGATACACTTGACTTACCTACTGAAGGAGCACTCAACTCAGGCCTTTCGGTCCATGTACCTGAACACTTTCGGCAGGTCCTTTGCCGCCTCTTCTGCTGCTCACAAGTACTTATGCAACTTCAGAATGCTTGCATCTTCAGCTGAACAAAATGCCACTATCAATCTTCTAGCTGCTCCTAGATTGACTGAACATAGGCCACCAGTCTGGCCTCTACCAACCTCCTTGTTGCTTCAAGAAGCCTACTCTTAGGGACTTCCAAATCTGCCCTCTTATTAGTGATTTGCCACACCAAATCCCTGAACTAGGGCTTCACCCATACTGCCTTCTAGCACTGACAAGGCTGCTCCAATATCACTGCTCTTAGGGACTTCTAGAATCTACCCACTATCTGTCTGTTGACTGCTCCAAGGATGACAGAACTTAGGGCAACACACACAACCCTCTCATCATTGATTTGCCAACCATCAAATCTCTGAACTAGGGCACACATTAACCAGCCCTCTTATCTGACTTCTTGCTGCTCCAATGAAGACAGTACTTAGGCACTCAACCAACCCACTCACAACCCCTTTATACCTCTAATGAATGCTGAACTAGGGCATTCAAAATAATGTTGTTCAATACTTATGAACAGACCTACCACCATAGCAATAACCCTCCACAAACATCAGCTCCCATAGACCTTCCTCGCCTTGGTTAGACACCTAACAGACTTTCGGTCATAACCTTCAGGCCTGCAGCCTATATCTCCTCACTGTAACAGCCCTTGACCACTACAGAACCTGAGATAAACTGGATTTATAGCAGAGATAAACTTACCTTAGCCAAGGGAACTCAGACTAGAACAGATCCTTCTCTTAGTTGTAGCGTCTTTAAGGCTTCTCGCATCTCCTAGCTCGATGTCTCTTGAGAGGTATTGCACTAGTGGTGTGTCACAAACTGTTGTCCTAAATGTGAAAATTTTAAAACTGAAATCCTATTGCAACAACTGGAATTAATTCTTTTAATTGTTAATTAATTTAAGAATTCATTTGCTACGCAAAATACCAAATTAATCACACTGCAACCTTCACAAATGAAACTGCAGAATAAAATAGTGCAAGACACTAATACTAGCACACACAATAAAAATGACACTATTACTTTTGAACAAAAGTCTCCAGAAAAACCCAACTTGAGAAAATCAGTGCAGCATCTGAGGGTTTTTATTATTATGCATTTGTGGGAAATTATGAAAAGCATGTCGTCCTGGACTGCCTCTGAAAAGCATGTCGTCCTGCTGGGCCTGCGCAGGCACTGCGTCAATCTGAATCTGCTTACTGATACTGCTGACCAAACTAACTGCTAATCAAGTCCTCCTACCTGTCGTTGGCTGGGAAAACATCTCTCTGGCACTCTGGAACCTCTGCCCAGCCTCTAGAACTGAAAACGTCTGCCCTCTTCAGCAATTCGAACTGCCATTTGAGGCTCTGCATTGCCTCTGCGCAGCCTTCTAGAGAAACCTCACCCTCTCTACAAATGTACTTGCTGGATCTGGAAAAATTTCTTCCAGCCTCACTGTCCCTGCCCCTCACTCTATGCTTCGATTTCTGGCTCTCTGGCAACTGTTGTTGGTCTCTGGAAATCGATCTGCCAAGGAAATCAAACTTCTGGTGTGTTGGTGTGATTTCTCCAAGTGCCCATCGACCTCCTCTTATAATCCACTATTGGAGCACCAATGGCCAAGATTAAAACTTAATCAATGGCTAGGACCATCTTGGAGTCAATCTATGTGAGTTTCTAGACGATTCACACCTTGACTTAATTAATTTTGAACCCTGATTAATTAACCATATTCCCTAAGTTTAGACTTATGAAATATTTAAAACGTGTTAATAATCTAATTAAGTCATTTCTAGGTGGAATTTTCATAAATGATTTATAGGTCTTGGAAATCTCATGTATTCTAGTCTCTCCACCAAATTTCGTGGCTAGAACACATCTGATGCTACAGAAACTAACACTCCCTCTTAGCGAGAACTGTGTTATCTCTCTAGTAGTGCACATCCTACCACAACACCTTGTCTCTGTATCACCTCTGTCACGTCGCTGATGTCTGGCTACTACTGCCCACCAACTACAGTGCAACTTTGATGTTGTATCTGTGTCGCTGCTGACACTGCTATATTGTTGCTTGTTGAGAAATCTAGGGCATGAATAGATAAAAGATTTCTCTTCTTGATAATTGCTTGTGATATTCTTTTACTTCTTAGCTTATAGTCTTTTCTTCGTTGTGTTATTATTGTGTTCTTTTCAACAAGACAATTACCAATATGCACAATAAAAGACAAGTGACACAGTATGTAGGCTTGTCAGCCAGGGCCAAAACCTCTCACCTCTTGAGAGGAAAACCCTATCAAAATTATTCTTCTATATCTTCAATTGATGAGTACCAAGACCATGACAAAGACCCTTGACTCTAGTATCCTCCCAAGAACCTTTTCACTAACCTTGATGCTCTGCCTCTTCCCTTTCTCGACTTTCTTCTTAATCTTGAACTGCTCTCCTTGGCTTCTTCTAGATAAACTCAGTCTGTATACTTCACAATGCTTCTTCTCGACTTCTCCTAGAGAAACTTGGTCTCTATAATCTCACTGGCTTCCTATAGAGAATCTCGGTCTCTAGATCTCTATCTCAGTTACCCAAAACAAGTATCAAGAGAATCCTTCCTTCGCTGCATCAAAAGAAACCTCCTCTTCGTTGCCCCAGAAGAAACCTTCTTCACCATGCCCAGAAGAATCTTCCTTTGCATGCCCAAAAGAAAACTTCCTTAGTGGACCCCAGAACAAACCTTCTTCGCTATGCCCAGAAGAATCCTATCTCCGCACTTTCCTTTGTAGCACCTTCTTCGCACTACTTCACCCCTTCTTCGCACCTCTGCTTGACCTCTTCTTCGTACTTCTGCTTGACCTCTTCTTCACACTTCTTTTTGTCGGGATGTTTGTCGAGTTGCTTGCTTTCAAGTGAAGCCGAGTTAGGCTTTATATAAACCTCATCTCATGTCCTTTAGGACTACGTGATCACTAGAGGTTAGGCCGACTTCTTCTAGCATGTTCTTCCATTGTTGTAGGCCAACTTGAAGAGGATAAGTGACAAGGTCTTGGAGGATACTTTACATAGACAAGTTTGACTCTATACAAAGTGTAACATGACTCCATTACATGACAATGACTCTATCATTTTATGACTAGATGACAAATAATTCTTGAAGACTCTCAATGGGAGTCTTGACTCAAAAATAAAATCTCTTGGTCATGAAACCCATGAAGCAAGCAATACAATTAATTTATTTTTCTTCTTTATATCACATTACATAAAATCATAATTACATGTCATTATGAAGACCGAACCTAGTTACACTTTTCAACGCTCCCTCTTAACTAGGGAGGTATTCATGATGGTACTTGGACTTTCTCAATCTGAAGAATTTCTCATTAGAAGAATTCGGATTGGTAACTCATTTGTATAGCATCATATCAACCAGCATCGTTACATAGCAAGGCCTTGACTAACAGCTCCATCTCTCCACAAAATCTGAGCTCAATGTTGGCGAGACCAATGATTTATAGACACTTTCATCATTGTCTCTCTTGGAACATCCCCTACCCAGGTACTCAGGGTGTGTTCTCTTGGAATTACTAAGTCTAACACGTCAAAAATTCTTCCTGGATTGTCTGGTTTATTTCACCTACTTGTTTATTCCTTAAAAAGTTATTTAACCATATAAATACTGAAAATAAATACAAATGTAGTCTCAACTCATCTACAGATCATCAACTGAAATAATAGACAAACACACAAGGGACACCGTTTTTTTTGGACAATTGTGTCCAAAAAAACCCAAGTTGGGAAAATCGATGTAGCAATTCTAACAGTTTTATTATTAAGCAGCTTTCTTGAGTACAACTAGGGTACTAAACTGGCTCACCCAACAAAGATTTCTATCTGGCAGTAATAACTCTCTTCGAAAGCAGATATTTAGTAAGTCTGCCCCACGAAAATCCTTCCAACGCTTCTCAGAGGCTCTATGTCGGCCCTGCTGGCCTCTGCATAGCTCTAGAACCCCCTGCGTCAGCCCTCTGCTACTTTGTGTCAGCTCTTTGGCCTTCTGCATCACCCACGCAAGCCCTGTTAGCCTCTGCGCTATCTCTTTGGCCTTCTGTGTGGCTCCTGCTACCTCTACGTAGCCTTCTCAACACTAGCCCTCTAGCACTATCTCTACCTCTCTACTATGCACTCATTGCCCCACGCTACAACTCATATTACTCGTTCGAAATTTTCTTAGCAAACCCCACTCCAGAAAATTGAACTGACAGATCAATCTTGGTGTATCTCCAACTGACCCTTAAGCCTCCTCCTATACCTTTTCTATTGAGTCTTCAACGGTCGAGATTAAATCTCTAATCAACAGCTAAGATTATATTTGCCTTGATCCATGTCCTTTAGAACATTCCCACCCTGTTTTATATTAATACACATTAGTATTTTAATTTTCCTAAGTTTAGACATAGGAACTCCATTAAAAATATTAATTAATTTAATATCTCCCTAACCTAGTGGAATTTCCCCAAACCATTTCTAGGTCTTGGAGATCTCATGTGCTTTAGCCTCTCCACCAATTTTCATGGCTAGAGCACATCCGACGCTACCCCAAATCAACACTCCCTCTTAGCGAGCAATGTGCTCTAGTAATGCTCCACCAAAGAACATCAACTTAATCATCCGACAACAGTACCTGTGTTGATGCTTTGCCTGCTGCCCAACATCCTTTCCACTACTGCTTCCTGTACTGCTGCCCATGGCTCTGCCACTGCCACTGCTACATCTGTACTACAGCTCCCTCTACATCTATGTTGTTGCTGGTCCTTCCTCCCAACACTGCATCTGCACTACAATTCTATCTCATCATGTTGCATCATGTTGTCCATAGCATTACCATTGCTAATTGTTGCATTGCAACTCAGTTACTAAGAAGTAAGTAATTGATCTACCCAATTACTGACATATCCTTGTCAGGGTAGAAGCCCCTTGATGTTGAAGCTACCTCTGTTGCTATCATGTGCTCCCTCTACTGCCTCTACACAGCTGCAACACCTTTGTGCCTCTCGCACTGCTGCAACCACCTTTGTGCCTTTCTGCACTGTTGCAACCACCTCTATGCCTCTCGCATTGCTACAACCCTCATTGCGCTGCCAGAGACCACTGCACTCTAGCACTGCCTTGCCGCTCCATTCGCATCTTGCTTCTACCGACATCCGTCATCCTACTACTGTCCCTCGGGGCTCCCGTAGCCAGATATGATCCAAGAGTTTGGGTACCTCAAGGATCTTGCCCCTACATCTTTTGTAGTCTACCTGACTACAGCGCGATGTCACCCCACCTCTTCTCTAGAGGTGCATGAACACTCATGGCACAGTCGTCATCAGTCTCGACTTCTTTCTCCACCTTAGCCGAAGCTGCCTTGGACTCAGAAGCCTCTCCCTTGTTCTTCTTCCTAGGACACTGGGATGCATAATGACCCAACTCCCCACAATGGAAGCACTTCACCTTGGAGATATCCTTCTTCTTCCTCTTCCCCTATTGTCCAGCAGATGCCAGAGCTGCATCCTCCTCCTCTTTCTTGATTCGACCTCCTTTGTTGCTACTCCCCGCCTTGCTCAACCATCTGATCTCTTCTTGGCGAAGAGCTTGTTAAATTGGCATCTAGGGCCAAACTCCATGTGGGTTAGCTTATTTATGGCAGCTGATATTTTTATTGGATCCCTCTCATCGAGAGGTGTAGGATTGATCCAAAGATCATCCGATTCCGATAAGTATTTATGGAGATATGAATTTATTTTGTTTATGTAATTATTATCAAGCCGACCAGCTGTTATGTAGGCTCTAGAAGCCCAAACGTCATGTCTATTCAATCATTCGCTTTTAGTATAAATAACAGAGGATTTGGAGTCATTAGCACAACACATTCTTCAAGTGAGCTCCTCCTCACCACGTCTTGGGTTATTGGTGAAGGAGAGACACTAAGAAGAATAAGCTTGCCTTGGATGATGCCCTAGCTGATGTACGTTGTTGAAGGAGATCTGACCACAGTAAAGGAGGCTTCATATGTAGCTAAAGTGAAGGCCCTATCCGCAACAAAGGAAGGCTTGGATAAGGCTAGATCCGCAGACATTGAGGAGGCCCTATACACAGTTCAAATGCTACCCTATACGCATTTGAGATGATGATCAAGCCGCAGTTCAGTTGTGCCCTAGCCACAGTTCAGACGTGCCTTAGCCGCAGTCAAGGGAAGGCTCCTATCCACTAACTAAAGAAGCTCCATTACAGAGTCAAGTGATATGCTGTCCAGAAGTCTAATATGGAGGCACTATTACACTGTTA
Source organism: Pinus taeda (assembly GCA_000404065.3). NCBI lineage: Eukaryota > Viridiplantae > Streptophyta > Pinopsida > Pinales > Pinaceae > Pinus > Pinus taeda. Next base: position 7,086 of record APFE031315271.1, on the reverse strand, counting down.
AGAAGCCTTATACGGAGGCCCTAATACGCTGATCTGTAGACTTATACTCAGGCCCTAATACGCAGCTCAATGCAGTCCATCTTCGCTGGCCAAAGGAGGCCCTAACCACAGATAAGAGAAGCCTAATACGCACTCCAAGAATAGACACTATCACAGCTAATCGAAGCCTGTTGACAGCGTAAAAGAAGAAGGAAAGTTCTAGTTGCTGTAGGTGACAGCACCATCATAGAGACAGAATTGTTTGCGTATTTTTTGTGACTGCATAAAGTTGTTCTCTTCTTGTAGGAGAACCGAGTTAGAGGAGCTAAGGAATAGATTTGTTGGGATCTTGTTGGAAGGACAGAAGCAAGGTTTATGTTGCCTGGAAGCCACAGAAAGACTGTGTTAGGCTGCAAGCCATAACACCACAGTCTAGGATTGAGTATGAATGTTGAGGACCTGTACATATGCCCAAATCAATAGCATAACCAAAGAAGTGTCCTAGTTTGTTTGAAGCACGGTTTCAATAGTGCTTGGTACCCTAACCAGTCATCATGATGACAGCAGCAAAATATGTACAGCATGATGATGAAGGGCAGTAAAGTTGTGTACAACAACTCAGCAATAGAACAGTATGATGCAGCATGATGGGCATGCATAATGATGATTGAGACAGCATGGTGAGATCATTGGCAGCATGGGCAGCATGGGCAGCATGAAGCACGGTGAGATCATGAGCAGCATGGGCAGCATGAAGCATGATGATGCATGAGCAGCTGAAGTATGAAGTCATGGACAACTTGATGTATGGCCAGCACAGTGATCATTAGCAGCATGAAGATGCATGATGCAGCATGATGATGCTACACGGTAAGGTGCAGCAGATGAACGAAATGGATAGGTGAAGTCATCACCTAGGAGATTCAGTTGAAGCAGAATGTCTTCAACTGATCTCATCATTATAGGAAATGATCTATGCTCTCTCTCTTTCTCTGTTGAACTTTGAAGATAAAAGAAGATTTGATCAAAGGGTTTCACCACACATTGTGGGGTTTGTCCCTGGCATGCGCCACATCTTTTGTCCCTGCTGATGTGATTGCTAATATGGAAAAGAAATTAAATAAATGCTCCAGCATAGAACATACCTAATCTTAACAGAGCTGCCCACATCTCTTCCCATCCTGGAAGAGTATCTCTGCCCAAAATGCCTTGGACAAATGTCTCCCACTCCTAGGAGACTACATTCAGGGTAGTCCTCACCATGAACTCCAGATCTGGCATGACCCCTATGGAAGTAAGTTGGTCCTGAATCTCCTGCAATCTGAGGAGGTATAGATCTATTTGCCCCCCCTTCTGCATCTGATACGATCATAGTTGATTCTCCAATAGCATCTTCCGTTGCACAGAGGTGCCCTAATACAATGTCGTCAAAGTATCCCACATCTCCTTTGCCGTGTTCTTTTCGATAATATGTGGTACGACATGATCCTTTACCCGATCAAGGATTATGCACTTTGCCCTCGACATCGCATCCTCATACTTCTTATTATCAGCTGGGTCAATTAGGATTGCCACGATTCTCAAGGCGAAGCCCTTGATGGAATGTCTATCCAACATTGACGGGATCCTGGCCTTCTAGATGAAAAAGTTGGAAGCCCCATCCAACCTGTCTTGATCCCTCAATCTGATCACTACCATCTCCGCTCTTCTTCTGGACTCCCTCTGAGTCTCAACTTCCCTCCTGGAAGTTCTCTCCTAGACTCCCTTTCAGTCCCGATTTCCTTCTTGGAAATCCTCTTCTAAGTCTTGATTTCCCTGCTGGAAATCTTCCCGCCAACTGTCGATCCGCTCCTCTCCGATCCTCTTTGGAACTGCAACTCGGATCTGGATTTCTTGGCTAGAAATCTGTCAAGGCAGCGACTCCCTCTACCTTGCTTCTGTCCTGTTAGGTACTGCTCTGCTCCGACAGAAACAGGTCCCCACCAGCTTCCCAATCACAATTTGCCTATAGCTCTCTAGCCCCGGCAACTGAAGAAACTAAGCCTTCTAGCTCTGTGCAATCCCGACAAAGGTTGAATCGCTCCTCCTGGCCAACTGCGTCAAGCCTACCCAGCTGAGTAGGATGACGTGGCTCTTCTTGAGCTTCTTCTGCTTCTCTCTACCTCTGCGCTGACCCTCTCTCTGGCTCAAAATGATGCTGCAGGCCCTTTGCGTCACTCCTTCTCTGTTGCCTTCTGCTTAGGAGCAGCTCTGTCTCTCGAGACAGTTGCTACTACTACGAATTTCTGATATCTGTTGGTGCCTTCAGTCCTCCTATGATCTGCAATGCTCTGATAACATGTTGGAATTTCTAAGTCTAACACGTCAGAAATTCTTCCTGCATTATCTGGTTTATTTCACCTACTTGTTTATTCCTTAACAAGTTATTTAACCATATAAACACTGAAAATAAATGCAAATGCAATCTCAACTCATCTACAGATCATCAACTGAAATAATAGACAAACACACAAGGGACACCATTATTTTTGGACAATTGTCCCCGGAAAAAACCCAACCTAGGAAAACTGGTGCAGCAGTTCTGAGGGTTTTATTATTAAGCAGCTTTCTTGAGTACAACTAGGGTGCTAAACTGGCTCACCCAACAGAGATCTCTATATGGAAATAATACCTCTCTTCGAAAGCAGATATTCAGCAAGTCTGTGTCAGCCCTGCTAGCCTCTGTGTAGCTCTCGAACCCCCTACGTCAGCCCTCTACTACTCTGCATCAACTCTCTGGCCTTCTACGTCACCCACACAGACCCTGCTAGCCTCTACGTAGTCTCTCTGGCCTTCTGCATGGCTCTTGTTGCCTCTGGGTAGCCTCTTGAATCATTGCACTGGCCCTCTGGCACTATCTCTGTTGACCTAGATTGTCATTGATGTCAATATGGCAATATTCTAGATGAGTAAACAATGATGTGAGGCCAAGGAGAAGTAGAGCAGATCCGTGAAGAAACAGGAGCAAGAAGCCATGAGGAGAAACCAGAGGAAAGCCAAGATAGTCAAGCCATTGGAGAGAATATCGGAAGTCATAGGAGCTATCAGAGCAGAGCTATCAAAGCAGAGAAGAGGTATTGGAGCAGTATCAGAAGCCATCAGGGAAGCCATCAGAAGAGAACACGCATCAGGAGGAGAAGCCGGCGGAAGAGCAGTTAACAGAGGAGCCATATTGTTCATTAGAAGGAACAAAGAGGAACACGCATCAGCAGGAGAAGCCAGCGGAAGAGCAGTTAACATAGGAGCCATATCATGCGATATCGGAGGAATATCAGAAAAGAGCTATTGGAGCAGTGCATCGAAAGCCATCACGGAGTCATATTAGACCAGAAAAGAGCGGAGGAGTATATATCGGATTAAAGTATATAACCACATATATCGAGTTAAAGTATATAATATCGGGTGTCAAAGTGAATGCACGTGGTTATATTCCAAAAGGCGGATTTGTAACAGTGGCAGTGGTTTTCAGGTGGACGCTAGGCGATAAGTGGTATTTAGAGGAGAGTACCTGATTCCATTAACTGAGCAACACATAGCAGCGAGGAGGAGAGAGGAAACCGTTTTTCGGGCAGGTAATCCTCGAGCTATTTGTCCACCCAAAATCTTTGTGAATCGTTGGATCTTATGGGAGGTGATCGACGGCACAAGATCAACGGACTGTTTGAAACTTCGAGTGTAATATCAACCGTCAGATCTGATGGAGGGAAATCTACAGTGGAGAATAAGCCTAATAAAGGTAAGCATCGATAAACGCGCCAAGGCTATGGAAAAAGGGTTATAATAGAATCAAAGGGGATAAAGGGTTATGGGTTAAGTCCGCATTAACCAAAGTTAAGAACGGAGGAGTATATATATTATATAGATGCGATAGTAACACGGACCCGCGGCTCCATTATAAACTGCCCTAATGTAATATCGCATCCGCTGTGTCGCTAGTCTCAAAGGGCTGTCACCCCCGAAACCTCCGATTGCGATATACAGTTGCAGACCCGATGGTCCTATTATATCGCACCCTAATGATATATCACATCCACCATATCAGGAGTTATGTATTGCACTGTTTTAAGCCTTATCACGTTAAAACTAAGATAGCGATATATATACGGACCCAACTGGACCATTGCAATATGACTTAATATATTATCGCATCTGTCGCATATCGCAAGCCTCTTGTAAAGCCTTGCCACATTGAAAGCGCCAATTGCGATATATATATATGGACCCGACGAAGTTATTAAAACAGTTTAAAATAATATCGTGTCCGGGTATCAGGGAATTGGCTATGTTATGTGCAAATCTGCCAATTGCGATAAAGTTGTGAAGGAGCAGACCCGATGAAGTTATAAATGCGGGCGTAATGCATTTGAAGTCCGGCCTTATTTGTTCGGAGGGTATATTTTTCGTGTATTTCCTGTGCATCCTTGTATTCCAATATATTGTATGGTCCCAGGTTTAAAGGCTTAAGGCCTTGTCATATTAAAGCGGTGATTGTGATAAAAGGATGACGTGGCATGTGGGACCTCTATATGGCTATAGTCTCTCTTATATGGTTTCCGTGAACAATTAATGTATATTGTATGAATATTAAAAAAAAAGGCCTCTCTGATATTTTTTAATATGCAATACTATTGTAGTTCGACCTCTCTTCCACATTAATGTGTCATGTGTGTATTGATGGATTTGAAGAGACAGAGGAAGCTAAAGAGAGCGCAGAGGAAGCTGAAAGATCAAGCGAGCGTTGAGGAAGCCGAAGAGCCAGCGAAGAAAGGAAGCCAAAGGTCAGGGGTATCAGGAATATAAAACAGAGAACAAGGAAAGTTTAGAGGTTGAAAAAACTGGAAGAAACAAAGGTAGCGGTAGGTCCAGCAGGACAGGAGGAAGCCGAAGGTCCAGCAGAACAAGAGGAAGCCAAAGGTCCAGCAGGACAGGAGGAAGCCGACGAACAAGCAACTCTGTTGATTGGGCTAACCTATGAAAGGCTCAGACCAGCGATGAATTAATCAGAGCTTAGTGCAGCTAATAGTAGACTCACTAAAGTTGTGTGGAGACATTATCAGAGATCATAATGGCTATTGCAGACTCTGTGTGGACAATATGAAGAGTTGCATAGACTTCTTCATATGAAAACCGATTGCCATTGATGTTGTAGCATGGAGACTACAGTGAAGCTGTAAATAGACAGAACTCAGTAAAGAAGAGTTCTGAGAGCAGAACATTACTATCAAACATGCCTTGACAAGAGGGTTGGAGCCCTTAGGGTTGGTGCCTCAGAAGTTTGAAGGATTGGTGTCCTTGGAGTTGGTGCTCCTATATCCAAGGTTGGTGCCTTGACAAAACAGATCCAGATAGTTTGCAGCAGAGGGTTGGAGCCCTTGAGGTTGGTGCCTCAAAACTAGAAGGATTGGTGTCCAGGGAGTTGGTGCTCCTAAGTCCAAGGTTGGTGCCTTGACAAAACAGAGCTGGTGCTCTGGAGGTTGGAGCCTCACAAAAGTCCAAGTTGGCGCTTGGCAACAAATTGGAATCATATATATATATATTGTATCTATTTTATTGCAAAGATTATATTAATAAAAGCATTTATTCTTGTTGTTCATCTTATGTTCTAAATATAAATGTTTTAACTGGTAAAAATAACAATTGAAAAGAAATATTGATTCACCCCCCCTCTCAGTATTTCCAACAATCTCTACCTCTCTACTCTGCACTCACTGCCCCTCGTTGCAACTCGGATCACTTGTTCGAATTTTCTCAACAAATCCCACTCCAAAAAATCCAACTGACTGATCAATCTTGGTGTATCTCCAACTGACCCTCAAGCCTCCTCTTACACTCTTTCTGTTGATTCTTCAATGGTCGAGATTAAATCTCTAATCAACAGCTAAGATTAGATTTGGCTTGATCCATGTCATTGAGAACATCCTCACCCAATTTTATATTAATACCCATTAATATTTTAATTTTCCTAAGTTTAGACTTAGGAACTCCATTAAAAATATTAAATATTTTAACATCTCCCTAACCGGGTGGAATTACCCCAAACCATTTCTAGGTCTTGGAAATCTCATGTGCCTTAGCCTCTCCAGCAATTTTCATTGCTAAAGCACGTCCGATGCTACCCCAAATCAACATGTTCCATGAGGACTATCTTAACTTGGACTCTCCAGCCCTCAAAGAATATCGGTCCTCCATGACTACTCTTCTATTGGATGCCCTATCTCATCCTCAAAGAGTATCAAATGCCAAATGATTACCCAACCCTCCATTCTATCTTCCTAGGTGAAGACCAGAATGACATGTCTATCTCTCCCTCTTAGATAGGGAGGACATATTCCAATAAAGGAATGTACTCATTCCTACAAAATGTACCTAAGCTCCCTCTTGGCTTAGGAATTTCCAAGTTTCTTCCAAGTAAGAAACTTCTTTTAAAGCTCCCTCTTAACTAGGGACCTATAGCAGCTCCTCATGTGGAGATCATGGAACAACTAGCTGCTTGAAGAGCTCCTTCCTTCGATGTCATGAATTTATTCTTTGTCATGGAGTCTTCATCTTTCAGGGACTTCTTCATAGGGCACAAACCATCCATCACTTTCGTCCATGAGTTAGTCATATCCTCCTATCATCAAATCAACTTTCCATCTGGCTTTGCTTCATGTCATTCTGCTTTCATGCCATATTTTTCGAAAGGATCTTACATCCCTCAATATGGTCTTCTTGGAAGTCATCCACAGATCTTCCCTTTGGTAGTCCTACATAAGCCCATTCAGATGTTAGTTCAAAAATAAGAGATGAAAACTTAAATCAAAATTACCTTTGTGATGGTCTTTCATCATGACATCTTCCTATAGGTATCAGCATCCTGTGTGCAGATTGACACATTTCCTAAGTTGCAGGAAACGTGGGTCTAGGGTCCGTTTCCGTACGGAAACGAAACGGAAACGCGTTTCTGCGTACCGTACGGCGTGGAAACGCGTTTCCGTCCGTACGGGCGCGTTTCCACACGTTTCCAGGCGTTTCCACACGTTTCCACGCCGTACGGGCCCCGTTTCCCACAAAATAACACTTGTTTTT
>APFE031315270.1:71283-85206 GCA_000404065.3 Pinus taeda | reverse complement strand
TTAGATTATTTTATAGAAAGTATGGCCAACAATTAGGTTACAAAAAGTAGTCCCAACAATTATCTTCTCTCTCATAAAGTGAAATTTAATGCAATCATCATCTCCATCAAATAAATTGTCTGAAGGTGGAATTTGGCCCTAGTTGCCAATTTTAACACTTTTGATCTTTCAATGGTCTTAAGTTCCAAATTTCACTCCACTAAAACCTGAACCCTTAGTAATGATGATAAAGTTTTAAATGGGGGAGAAAGCATAGTATGAATTCTATAGAAAGTTTTGAATGATCCCTCATTACATTTTAATTGGCATGGAAAGAACATTAAACTAAGGAGATAACTCCCTATACTTTAATACAAAGGAGATAACTCGTAATTTCATGGAATTGTTTTCAAAGCTTCAATTTTAATTTGAGAGCCACTCTTATTATCAATCACGTGCATTCTAAACTTTTCATTTAAACAAGACACAACTTTTCATTTAAACAAGACAATTTATACTTTTCATTTAAACAAGACAATTTATACTTTTCATTTAAAGAAGACACTTTACTATTTTCAAAGTTTCAATTTTAATTTAAGAGCCACTCTTATAATAAATCATGTGCATTCTAAACTTTTCATTTAAACAAGACAATTTATACTTTTCATTTAAAAAAGACACTTTATACTTTTGTCAGTGAGTGTTGAACTTTTATCATAGTGAACGTGTTGAACTTTTATCATAGTGAATTTAAAACATTTAATGGAGTATGAAACTTTTTAAAAGAACATATTTAATTTTTGTGCCAAAAAAAATGCGTGCAAGTTCCTCCCATAGCTAAAGTGAAGTTCTAACTCTAATAAAAATGAAAATTTACCTCAACAAGGTGAATTAGAAGATTTTTTGAAGTTGATGTAGAATATCTTCTTCTATATTGAAGATTTTAATTTAAAAAAAGAAAAACAAAAAGAAAAACAAAACAAAACAAAACTTGTTAAACTGAATATTAGTTATAACAACCACTCAAACCAGTATTTTCATCATTATTCAAAAGAAAAAATTACACACAAAAAAAAATTGAAAAAATAATTAAATAAAAAATAAATTGCTTTTAAAGAACAAAAAGCCTATGTCTATTTTGTACATCTCTCATTTTTTCTTATATTTTTTTCCCTCTTTTGGGCATATTTGATGGTTAGATAGTAGAATTCTCAAATTCTTACTCATTGAAATATTAGGTAACTTTAAAAGTTTATAACTGCAAAATATTATGAATAAAATTGAGTTGGTTCATTGCATGAAGGAAAAAAACACATTAACAATTAGCCAACACTTATTATTAAGACCTATAAATAACAAGACATATGAACCTTGACAAGTATAACATAGCTTGTTTGGTAGAAATGAGAATGAAATGTTGATGTGAATTGGCATAGTATTACTACATATAGAGGTCAAAACTAAAATAGAAACAAAAAAATGCAGATGTGAAACTCAAAATAATAGAAACAAAGTAGAAAAAAAAAGGACAAATTAGTTAGAGGCACCTTACATCCAACTGCACTGCCTGTACAAATCCAAGTTGTTTGGAGTTCTCCAATATTACCTTGATTACCTTGTTGAAGTGACAAAAGTTACACAAGAAAAAGGGTAAACTCCATTTGTATATAACAAGTGAAAAATCATAACTGTCAAAGTCAGTCAAAGTCACTGATAAGAGTTATTGAACTCTTCTGACCTAAATATATAATATTATCAGAAAATAATGAGCTTACATGGTAGCTTACTGTGCAGGTAGAAAATCGGTGGTGAATTATTTGTTGAATAAGTCCATCTGTTGCAGTGTCAACTGAGGCAGTTGCCTCGTCAAAGACCAGTATTCGACTTTGTTTTAGTAGTGCCCATCCCAAACAGACAAGCTGGCATTGACCCACACTCCAATTTCCTCCATTCTCAGACACTGTACAAGAGATCATTCCATTAAATTCGATTCTCAATTTTCATTCTAAAAAAAGGGGGTCCTAGAGACTAGGTAGGTCTCAAGGACACCAAACAAATAAACAAAACATGAGCACTAAGATGGAAAGAAAATAGAAGAAATAGTTACTGTAAAACGTTTTCTTTTTCTCATTCGGGACTTCCATTGAATGTGATAAAGACACGCAGACCTGAGGAATCAAGTTTCTTTTATTTTGCTTGTACAATCTCACCAAGTTGGCACCTGTCCAAAGCCTGAAAGCACAAGCAAAATCGAAGTAGATTCATAAACAATAAACTTACAGCAAGATCCTCAGGGAAATATCTATATTCTTCCAGGCAAGAATAATTGGCGCTAAAATTGATACTAATGCTTATAGAATATGAAGTAGAACTAACCTCCCAAATCTCATCATCCAAGCAATCTGCGAGAGGATCCAAATTATTTCTTATAGTGCCTTCAAACATCATTGGTTCTTGGGGAATAATGCTTAATTTTGATCTTAGGTCATGGAGGCCTATGGATGAGATGTCAATTCCATCAATGACAATTCTGCCCGTTGTTGGTTCCACAATGCGAAAAATGGATTGAATAAGAGTAGATTTGCCACTTCTTGTCCGCTCCACAACTCCCACCTTCGTGCCTCCAGGGAAAGTGCATGTAAGGCTTTTCAAGACAAGCGAAAGATGTGGCCCATAATGCACCTGATTGTATGGATCAAATTTATAGATGAACTGACATGCAAATTACTAACATTGAATGCATGAAAAAGAGTCTATTTGTATTGAGTTCTGACCTGCAAATCAGTTAGATCTATCGTTCCTCTAGATGGCCAGTTGGATTTTGGTCTACAATTCTCTATAATCACTGGTGACTCACTGGGAATTCGTGAATATTGCATTATTCTCTCCGCTGAGATCATGTTAGTCTCCACATAACAAAGGCACCATATTACGCAGGCTTGTACCATGTTCAGACTTAGACTATATGTTACTGCCAACCCTGCAGTGCCTGTTAAGGTGCCATTTCATTTACTTTCATATTTCATTATAAAGAATATGTCTAGTCAGCTGAGATCAGTTTAGGAAAAATAATTGTAAGCCAAGATAGTGCTTTTGTACCTACTTGGGCTAATTACATCTTGAGGCAAGCGAATGAGGAACACCAAAAAGAATGCAAACACAAGATTTGACAGAAAATCCATCTGAATGCCAAGCCACTCATTGGCTCCAACATTGTGGAGACTAGTTCTCATATATATATATCAATCAACTCGATATTTCTTTCCATGAATCTAAATTCCTGGTCAAAACTTCTAATGGTGGCTGCTCCAGAGATTGATTCTCCAAAATGTTGTACAATTGGAGCTCTACAAACTGATGCAATTGAGCCAGTTCCCTAGCTGATGTTATGTAGTATTGCTGCATGCAAGGAAGGTCAGAGGAGTTACAAGAATTCTCTTATTACTATAAAAACCCAAAAGCATGGAAACAAAGAAATACAGATAAACTGTTGTCATGATAGAATCCTGATGCAACTTAATCTATTTGATAACATCCTTTTCAATCAAATTATGGGATCTACCTACAACAAACCTTGAAGTATAAATCAAACTCTCTTATTGCCAATTTATGTTCCTCTGAGAAAATTAAAATTTGCAAGTTCGTATTTATTATTATTGAGAAATACAGAGAATACCTGATACCATATACAACTTGCACCCACTGGTATAAACGCAATGAAGACCTGCCAAGCAATATGAGACATGACTGCAATGATCCCCAAAAGTTGTATAAATGCAAAAGCCAATTCTCCTAGTTGAGAAGGAATCAATGTGCCCATTACACTCTGATCAGTTGATGCCTGCCAAAAAATAGAGAGCTTGTTACTGACCCACTAGAATCAAATGATTTCCTTCTCTCTCAGGAAAGGTATTAGCCTATTAAAACAATAAATGTCAACTAACCCAATTCAGTATTCGCCGAGATGGAGTTGCATCAAAGAAGGACATTGGTGCATGAAATATACACCTGTGCAGAGTGACGAAAAGCTGATTAGCAGTTTTAAGTCCAACCAATGAAAGAAGCATAGACCTCACAAGAACACACAGGGAGTTGCTTAATGTCAAAGCAACATAAACCAGAATGAAAAGGGACTTTCTCATGGGGGAACTCTCATTTTCTTTTGTAGAGGCTTCCGATGTCATCCAAAGGTTACTACATATTTGAAGTAGTTGACTTATTATATGTAGCAGTAATGTAAGACCAGTATACCGACATGCTTACCCTGCCTCTCTCTCTTTCTTCTTCTGGTACAAGCTATGAATTTTTATTCTCTTTATCCAATTTTTCTTTGTGGTTTTTTGGTTCAACCTCTTCCTCTACATCTATTGAGTTCTGAACACCGCACTACTCCAGTGCGTCACTGGCAGTAACATTTTTCAGTGCAGTTGTATTGCCAGGACATGAGATTTCAACAAATCTCTCTGATGTGTACACTTCAGATTTCTCCATAGCAGGAATAGTTTTCAAAGCTTTCTGATGTGCACCAACTAATTCCACAAAATCTGTGCCTGATTGTAAGATGTCATCATATCTACCAACCTGAGTAATTTCACCATCTCACATTACCTATGAAGAATATCATTTACATCAACAAAATATGGATCACTCATCTCCTCCTCTCAATAAATGATCAATAAACCCACTGTCCCTTTACCAATTACATTGAAAATTTTAATATCACTAGAACAAGATGAAAGAAATTCAAACCTACCAGAATGATGTCAGCAGAGGGTAAAAACTCCACTTGATGAGTTACATAGACTACAGTCTTTGAACCCAGAATACCAACTATGCATTCCTATAACAAGCAAGTCCAATTTCTTAGATGTTTATGGACATGAATTTGCACTGGCACAACCAGCAATGTATATTATCCACACTGAACAATGAATTGCAGAGTGCTACTGCAGAGCTTCATCATTCCATCAAAACATTAAAACTAATTAATTCAGCAAACCTACATCATGTAAAGGATAAGAGAAACATACTTGGAAAATATGTTTTCCGGTATGTGCATCCATAGCACTAAAAGGGTCATCAAAAATATAAATGTCTACATCTTGATATAAAGCACGGGCAATCTGTATTCTCTGTTTTTGTCCACCACTCAAATTTAACCCTCTTTCTCTAATGTCTGTCTCGTCCCCATAAGGAAAAAGTTCAAGATCTTTCTTCAATGCACAAGCATCAAGTACACTATTGTATCTAATAGTCATCCATCTGCTTTCCAAAGAGAATAGCGTCTTTAATTTTCCCACTTTGTATCCAAGGAGACTGAGGGACATATGCTTTGGTACCACTTAAGCTAACAAGAAAGCAAAGGCTAAGAACTACATGCAAGATTCTTAATCTTCTTGCCATGGTTTTTCAGGAAGGGTAGCTATGGTGCTGAATCAGGTGATTATGGGTATGTTGATGGTTATGAAGGGTAGCTGTGGTGCTGAATCAGGTGATTATGGGTATGCTGATGGTTATGAAGGGTAGCTATGGTGCTGAATCAGGTGATTATGGGTATGTTGATGGTTATGAAGGTCATGCAAGTGGAAGCTATGGTTAATATGGAGCATGGTTATGCTTACTTTCATTTGTAAGCATAGATAGTTCGATTGTAAGTGTAAATGGTTGGATAGATGCTGTGAAATGTTCATTCCACAAATAAAAGCAATGGTACTACACAAGGATTTACTACATATCCCACTTGCGCCTGGAAAGTTTGGTAATAAAATGTATCACCTCTCGTTTATGCCCATATTGGCACAACTGGTATATCAAATGGCTTTGTAGCAGAGGCAAGTGGAAGAGAAAGAGATGAAAATAAATGGCACCCTAATAAATTCTAGAAAGTTAAAAGCAATAATCCACTTGTGCTTGGAAAGTTTGGTAATAAAATGTATCACCTCTCGTTTATGCCCATATTGGCACAACTGGTATATCAAATGGCTTTGTAGCAGAGGCAAGTGGAAGAGAAAGAGATGAAAATAAATGGCACTCTAATAAACTCTAGAAAGTTAAAAGCAATAATAGTAACCTCTGCTCGATGAAACTAAAAAGGTAAATTGGGGATGCCAGAAGGATTACTTGTATCAAAATGGAAGCAGCATTGTGGTCTACAAAAATCATGGATGCAAGTAATGATCCAGGAATGACTGCCAAAAAAATTGCCCATAAGGGAACATTCTTCAGCTTCACTAAACTCCCAAGCTCAGTCAATCCATCCGTTCGAAATCCAGTTCTGGGAAAATCCGCAAAGTCGAATATCCAGAATTTTTTTTAATGAAATCCAACCAAACTGTAAAATTAATCTTACACATTCGGTAAATCTGCAAAGTCGAATATATCTGGAAAGTCACGGGGAAATTGATAAAGCGCTCAAGGTGACATTTTACCCGATCCTGTGATTGATGATGACTCAAGACATTGAACCAACCACATAATTTGAACCCCAGATTCTGGACTGTTTTCAAATCCGACCGGATGCCTTTTACATTCTTGATTGTTTTCAAAATGCAACAAGGTCCCATATAAGTTTATTCTCCCAATTTTATGCTACACATTATGGCAGCTATAGACGATCTTTCCACAAAATTAAGTGCATTTCATTCCGGTTACTATTACATTCTATAGAAACGCTTGCATTTCATGATGTTTTCTACTACATTTGTAATCAGCGCATACTGAACAAGCCGATGCTAGCGACAATATCAGAGAGATTAATCAAAAAAACGTTGCAAATAAATAATGTACATTGAACAGAGCAATGCTAACTATAGTACCGACGAGATTCTCCAAAACATTATTCACACTAAGTAACATAAAACACCTCTACTTCAAAGACCGGTTGAATAAAAAGACAAAGGCTACGAATAGCACTCATCTTAAATATAATCTCTCTGTCTGTCCTCAGTTTATGAGGCCATCATGGTTTGCCCTAATTAGTAGTAGGTGGTGACATCATCATGGCTCTCCTAACAGATATATATTCCGCCAGATCTGGCATCGCTTCTTTCACTACATCGAATTGACAGAATTGATTCAGCCATGCGCTCAACAACGAAATTTTCTTTGCATCTATTAAAACGTTGTCGGTAGCCTTCTCCACGCCTATGATAAATGCCGACAAACTACCCAAGGCGATGTCAATCAAGCCGATCTCAACCCCCCCAAAATATGGTTTTCCTGCAAAGCGGTCGTTGGTTCGCAGAGCACTAGAACTTTCTTGTGAACAGGGTTTGATTTCAGCAGCAGCTCGCTCTTAGGGTGCATGAAATTCTCTTGGACGAACTCATAATCGACACCTTTAAGAGCCAGAGAAATGCAAACCCGCACCACGAAAGGACTCAGAGTCACACCTAGCAGCTTTGTTTGCTCCTTTTCTCCCTCCTTTGCCATTTCTCTGAAATTATATGTGCCTTCCTCTTCTATGTCAGATATGCTATGCTAATTCTCCTCGACTACTTTATATCGCACCAGGAAGAGTTCCGACCTTGCAGTTTAGATTTCTGTCCAGATTTCAGTTTCAGAAGGGTTTTGGGGGTAGGAGGATACAGGGGATGCCATTGCCAATGCCGATTTGACTATACAAACAAACAGAGAGCTGGGCGCACATATGTCAAGGGAAAGTGAAACGTTTTTTAAGATTTTTTAATCAGACGGATGATTTTTGTTTAATCGTCTAACAAGAGATCTAACGGCTACAATTAGGATAGAAAGGCATTTGGGGGAGTTCATTTCAGAGGGAAACACCTTACGACGTAATTAAGGATATTCAAATGGTTTATTTATGTATTTAAATATTTAAAAAATATAAAAATTATGCATATTTTTCTAAAGTTAATATAAAATTAAGTTATTTCACATAGACATAGTTGAGAGTAAATGTGAAATGCTACATCTCCTTCATATTGGATCGTAATATCAGGAATTAAGTAACAAAACACTTATTGATATTTTATACTGCTTTTAATTAAAACTAACCCCATATATATGTGTGTGTGTGTGTGTGTGTGTGTGTGTTTTATATTATATTTAACAATTCCTTTTTATTTATAAAGTATTTGATTTTTATGTCAATTCGACTGACTATTACACATATCTTGCTAGATCTTAAAATTCTCCTCAGTGCAATAATTTACACAATAAGAATGAAACTATTAATATTTTAAAATGCATTTAATTAAAACTAACAAAACATGTATACTCATTTTCATATTTTATTTATTTAGAAAATATTTTATTTGTTTAGATTAATTTAAATTATTAATTTAACATTTTATATAAATAATTAAAAATTACATTAAATTTTTATAAATAAAATTTTAAAATATATTATATTATATTTAAATTATTGCCTATAATTTTCATAATAATAAAATAATAAATTTAAAATTAAAACGAAAATATAGGTTTTGATTCTCATTATGGGAACTTTCTTGTTGTATTAGCCCATTAATATTTGAGTGTGCCTTGGAGATTGCAATTTCAATTTAAAAATAGTAAATAGTGTTTATAGTAAAAGCAAGCTAGTTGTAATTTAAATTTAAAAATAGTCATTAATATTTACCAAGTAATTTTTATATATCTACTTAGAGGTCAATCTCTCTATACTCAGATCTTCAAGCGAGGACAACGACAGTGGAGAATGCAACTACAAAAAACAGAGATCTCATTGCAAACACTCATTTGATAACAGTGGAAACGTGGAAGAGGGGATGACAAAGATCGTGCAATCAAACAGAGTTGATGATGTGAATCGATCCATGTTGTGAGTTGGACTCGCTGAAAGTCGTAACTTCTTGTTCTGTTCATTCTCTTGTGGATGGGTTTCATGCTTTCCACTGCACTCTTTGGCATCCGCTCTTCCACCTTTCCACTGTCATCAAATGAGCGTTTGCGATGAGATCTATGTTTTGTGTGGCTGGATTCTCCACCGCTAGTGCCCTCGCTTGAAGAGGTGCTTCCTGGCAACGACATGCTGAAGGAGGTTTCCAGCTGGAGGGCGCGATGTGGTGACTTCAAAATTTTAAATTCAAAATTCAAATTTGCGGAAATGCGTGGCGGGATGTCCCATGGATGGATGGCTTATGTGATGGGAATCCAGTAGAACTACGATGACCTCGGATCGTCAAGATCCGAATACGGAGAGATTGACCTCGAAAGAGAGGGCTGGTAGCCGGAGTCGGAAATTTTGAAGGAATACAGATGTAAAAATATTATTATATCTACTAACATAAAGAGATATAAAAATATTATTGTATTCAATTATTTCTACCCTCAAGAAATTTTATAAATCTCACAGTTAAGAGGATCGTGGAAGCCATCCCAATTACTCCCACTATAAAATTATAAATCCTTTTGCTCGTTAAAAATTCGAACTATTGACCTAGCACGTAAAAACATAGATCCCATACTGCAAGGCAAAACCAACATTAATTGTAACGATAATCGCACTCTAAATCCTTTAGCTCCTTAGAAAATAAAACTATTGACGTAAAACATAAAACATAGGTCATATACTACATGATAACAACCCCAACAAAACCAACGTTATCGTGACGATAATCGGAAGCGCAACAACATATTAGTCTTTGGACAACACTATGAGCGACTGAAGGAAAGGCAACTTGATGATGGTGTGGCTCTTGAATTCTTCCTCTGTTCTCTCCTTCCCACCAGTTGTATAAACCATCATCGATATATCATATAACAATCCCAATCGCCTCGACATGCTTTCACCTTCTTTGTCTCCACCAACAATGGCTTCCACAATTAACACCTTTCCCTTCGCTGGTGTTGCCTCGTAGCTTCTTCTCAGCAATTTCACACACTCCTCGTCCCCACAGTCATGGATAATCCACTACAGTAAATGACAATAGAATATTATTAGCCCTCAACAAATCCACTGCAGTAAATTTCTTATGCAAACAGAAGACCATAGATGAAATCATCACCTTCATCATGACTGCATCGGCAGAAGGTATGTGCTCGGACATATTTCCCTCCATATGCTCCACCCCTACAACACTCCCTCGTTCCCAGTCATAAATCATCATCAACTTGCTATCATGTTATATATATCAACAAATTTATTATATTAATGGTGACCAACATTACAAATCTAATTACCAGTTATGGGAGGCGCAATGGTAATGACATGAGGCAGATCGAGATTAATCCCACGAATGTGTGAATGTTCCTTCACAATGATGGACAAGGCAGAGCCCATACCTCCTCCAACGTCTACCAGCGTCGCCATACTCTTAAACCCATCTTCATACATCTTCGCCACGGAAGCCACGAGAGTGCTGCTATTAGCAACCATTGCGTTGTTGAAAATCTGATTAGCTTGGAGATTGCGGCCCAGATATTCCCAGGGACTCGTACCATAAGCTTTGTTAAATGTGTAGCAGCCCTCCAAGACAGATTCGTGCAAATGTTGAAAGGCTTCTAGGTAGACGTTGTTTGCTATCAGGAGCAGGAACGGCCCACATGATTGCTGATGTCCTCCCTGCACCAGCAGCTTCGAAATGCCTATCAAGCCGAACTTTATTTTCTTGGTGTCTGCATCATCTGCCTGATTGGCCTTTTCTTGTTCAGAGAAAACGCCATAGGACGCAAGGAACCTTAGAATTCTGTAGAGGTATCCCACATCCACGTGGGAATTATACAAATAGACATAGAGCTCGGCACACAGATGTCCCTGAAATGCCTGTCAAGCCGAACTTTATTTTCTTGGTGTCTGCATCATCTGCCTGATCGGCCTTTTCTTGTTCAGAGAAAACGCCATAGGACGCAAGGAACCTTAGAATTCTGTAGAGGTATCCCACATCCACGTGGGAATTATACAAACAGACAGAGAGCTGGGCGCACAGATGTCAAGGGAAAGGGAAACTTTTTTTAAGGTTTTTTAATCAGACGACTGATTTTTGTTTAATCGTCTAACAAGAGATCCAACGGCTATGATTAGGACAGAAATACATTTGGGGGAGTTCATTTCAGAGGGAAACGCCTTACGGCATAAATATGCATTCAATTCTACCGACTAATCGTCCATTAAAAGTTTATTTTAAATTTTTCCTCCTTAATTTTTTTGTTATGAATTTTAATAGATTCTATTACTTAATTTTTGTTATGATTTTTTAAAATGACTTTTATTATTTAAAATTTTTTATGATTTTTTAAATAAATTTTATCTTATTAAAGTATTTGTGTTATTCAATCAATATATAGAGTTATATTTTGAAATTTGACAGAAAAATGTAAGTTTTGTTAATTAATTAATTAATATTTACATCTATATATATTTATATATTTAATTCTCTTAATATGTCATAAGAAATAATAATGTAACACTTAAAGCCCACATTACTTGTAAATACTATGTCATATTCTTTGATCATTTTTCAGCATTTACAATAAATGAATTTATATCTTTTACATGGTTTCGACTACAATATGAATTGGATTTATTCTTTCCAAAAAGCAACCCTTCATGGTATCTCACACTACAAAGGATTGGCACATGTTGCCAATAGAATTTTTATAGTTGGGGCTCTAAGGATTTTTAGTTGTAAATTAAAGTATCATTAAAGTTTTTGCAAACATTTAAAATTAATCATATTTTTCTCTTAATTTCATAGCAATAACTTGGCATGTTTCCATGGTAATAAATCATTGAAACTTAGTCTCCTACTAATAGAAATTTATGAAAATTGAATGGAAATACCTTCTTGAATATTCAAAATTATGAAAAGTAGCTTAAACGTCCATAGACATCACAAATTGTACCCCATGAGACACCTCACATTGTCAAAAAAATTTAAAAATCTCAAAAATTAACCAAATTATAACTTTCTTTTAAATTATTTTAATATTATTAGTAATTGTTCCATGAGGAGTTCTACAACCCAGTATGGGGGAGATGTCTAGGGTTAGTGTTAGATGTCAGATATGTAAGTGTTAGATATTAAATGTGTGGGAATTAAATATGTGAATATTTTTTAAATGTAAGGCTCATTAGTATACTTGGTCAAATTACATAAAAATATAAAGTTTAAATAAATATAAATTTTAAAAAATAAGAAATAGTTAATTAATACTTAAAATAAATTGAGATAAAACAATAAATTTCACAACCCATGATTATCTCCATGGTATTCTTCTCTAATTATTAAATTACATAAGAAATTTAAAACTAAAAAAAAAATTGAGATAGACTAGTATGTTGGCATTATGATGCATGTGTTGTACTTGATGGCAACCCTCTCATAGAAGATCATCTCACTTATATACATTCAGATGAATCTACAGAAGAAATATCAGATGTGACAGAGTGCATGGGTTACCGGACAGCAAAAGGGGATCAGATGACAGTTCACAAGTAAGCTTTGCCATCAAGTACAAAGGGGGAGATTGTTGGCATTATGGCTAAAGTGTTGTCCTTGATGGCAACCCATTCAGGTGATAGATCACAATACTTCAAGTCAGCAGCAGAGATTGATGATCAGCTATCAAATATTGAAGAAATTAAGGGGTACGCAGGTACACCTTACAGAAGGTGCGTACACGCAGGTCGGTGTTACATAAAGTGCATACATACCCGCAGTTATCCCGTTCAGGAGGTGCGTACCCCCAGTTCACTTACTTCAAGGCACTGAAAAGCACACGTGGGGTTTCTTATGTTTGGCTCGTGGTATTTAGCCCGCCGTTCTTGATTCTGTGGTTTTGGCCCGTGGTATTGTTTTATATTATTATTATTATTATTGAGCCCCGTGATCCATGATTTTAGGAAGAGCTTGCCTATATAAGAGGAAGGAGATCAGTTGGCTAGAGTATGCTTTTGGGTTGAATATCTTAAGAAGCTATATCTGAAATTCTAAGTGATGGGTTATGAGAGATAGCTAGATCTAAATCAAGGAGAAGCATGAGAACTACAAGTCGGATCTACTAATGGGTTGATATCTCTTCGGCGCATGTTCAGATCTGTAGATCTGAAAGTCTGGGTTATTCTTGAAGTCTTGAAATTATCTATATCTGCAGGTACGCAAGTACAGTGAAAGAAAAGTGTGGAGATACGCAGGCACAGAAGCGCTGCAGGTGCGCAGATACGCAGTCCCAGAAGCACTGCAGATGCGGAGGGGCGCATGCAGTTCATTGGTCACAGAGCGCACATACGCAGGAAGTTTGTGAGGCAGAGTGCGCACGTACGCAAGGAAGCAGTTGGAAACAGTGTGTACTTATACGCGGTTGTTATATGGGTGAAGTTGCGTACTTCCCATGAAATCTACTTAGCTATCCATGTTTATCATTGCTGTGTTCTGGGTTTTGAAGTGATGTCTGATTTCTGGTATCAAGTTCTGATAACAACAGTGATTGATTAAATGTTTATACATTGATGGATGAATGGATCAGGTTCTTAATGACTCATCTTTATGTAATCTGATGGACTAGATCTGGTTGATGACTCACTTGTATATGTATTGATCTAGTGCTTGGGTAATTCAAAAGATTGTTTATGTGCTTCAATGTTGTTGTTGGGTCCAGTATGAAAATTGGATGAAACGCGACCTTTCAGATTATGTGTTGTGCTTCAGTGTATCCAGTATGAAAATTGATGAAACTTGGTACTTGGAGGAGAGAAGATTGTAGGTCGGCGCCTACGTACTAGTACTTAAGCTAGTACAAAAGAAAAGGGGAATCTTTGGAGCATTGTAGCAGGTAGAAGCCTGTGTACTAGTAAATGGATCGGCTAGTACAAGAGCAAAGGGGGATGTAGCTCTCGTACTGGTATAAGACTGCACCAGTACAAATATTGTAAAAGGATTTTCTTATTAAGAAGAAGATTGAGATGACTTGCAGTAGGTGGTTTTCTCCCGCATTGGGTTTCCACCTTATATCATGGTGTTC
>APFE031315270.1:0-62727 GCA_000404065.3 Pinus taeda | reverse complement strand
TGGTTTTGGCCCGTGGTATTGTTTTATATTATTATTATTATTGAGCCCCATGATCCATGATTTTAGGAAGAGCTTGCATATATAAGAGGAAGGAGATCAGTTGGCTAGAGTATGCTTTTGGGTTGAATATCTTAAGAATCTAGATCTGAAATTCTAAGTGATGGGTTATGAGAGATAGCTAGATCTAAATCAAGGAGAAGCATGAGAATTACAATTCGGATCTACTAATGGGTTGATATCTCCTCAGCGCACGTTCAGATCTGTAGATCTGAAAGTTTGGGTTATTCTTGAAGTCTTGAAAATATCTATATCTGTAGGTATGCAAGTACAGTGAAAGAAAAGTGCGGAGATACGCAGGCACAGAAGCGCTGCAGGTGCGCAGATACGCAGTCCCAGAAGCGCTGCAGATGTGGAGGGGCGCAGGCAGTTCATTGGACACAGAGCGCACGTACGTAGGAAGTTTGTGAGGCAGAGTGCGCACGTATGTAGGGAAGCAGTTGGAAACAATGCGTACTTATACACAGCTGTTGTATGGGTGAAGCTGCGTACTTCTCATGAAATATACTTAGCTATCGATGTTTATCATTGCTGTGTTCTGGGTTTTGAAGTGATGTCTAATTTCTGGTATTAAGTTCTGATAATAAAAGTGATTGATTAAATGTTTATACATTTATGGATGAATGGATCAGGTTCTTAATGGCTCATCTTTATGTAATATGATGGACTAGATCTGGTTGATGACTCACTTGTATATGTATTGATCTAGTGCTTGGGTAATTCAGAAGATTTTTTATGTGCTTCAATGTTGTTGTTGGGTCCAGTATGAAAATTGGATGAAACGTGGCCTTTCAGATTATGTGTTGTGCTTCAGTGTATCCAGTATGAAAATTGATGAAACGTGGTACCTGGAGGAGAGAAGATTGTAGGCCGGCGCCTACGTACTAGTACTTAAGCTAGTGCAAAATCAAAGAGGAATCTTTGGAGCATTGTAGCAGGTAGCAGCCTGTGTACTAGTAAATGGATCGGCTAGTACAAAAGCAAAGTGGGTTGTAGCTCCCTTCCAGGAGAGACTGGAAAACGAGAGAGAGTTGTAGATCTCTACAGGTTGTAGCCTGCGTACTAGTAAATGGATCGGCTAGTACAAGAGCAAAGGGGGTTGTAGCTCCCGTACTGGTATAAGATTGCACCAGTACAAATATTGTAAAAGGATTTTCTTATTAAGAAGAAGATTGAGATGACTTGCAGCAGGTGGTTTTCTCCCGCATTGGGTTTCCACCTTATATCATGGTGTTCATGTGTGTGCCTTATGTGTGATGATCTATTCTATGTTACTTCATCTGTTAACTGATAATATGGTTGATAATGTTCTAATGCACTCATTGAAGATCAATTAACTTAATCATAAGAAGTTGTGGAAGTAGCATATATGAATCTGGTTATGGAAATGAAAAAGTTTTATTACTGTGATAATACTGATTCACCCCCCCCTCTCAGTATTATTTCCAACAACCATAATATTCATGCTCACAGCGAGCAACTTTTGCTAGTACATGCAAGCTTCCCTTTGAGCCAAATCACCATTTCACTGCTAAGATAAAACATAGACCCTCTGTCCCTAACAATGTTAAAGATTGGCAAATGTTTCAAAATGATGCCTAGATTAACAATTTCCTCACTCTTGAGGGCGAATTTTCGAATACAAACGTTGACATGGATGCCATGAACGATTCCCAACAGCTAACAGAAGAAAATCAGCAGGCTGTAACAGCTGAAACAGCTAAACAGATCCTTAACCCAACTATTTTTGACAATGCAAACATACAAGAGCTAAAACATATGCATTTAGAAGAAACAACTAAAGCTGAGGCTGAGTTCATTGACCTAAAGGATAACTTTTTGCTTGCTGGACTAACTCCATTAGAAGATATGTTTGATAATAATGATGTGGCCAAGAAACCAAAAATGAAGCCTATAAATGCTGCTATCGAAGAATATAACATAGGAACAGCAGACAAGCCCAAAATGATTAAATTATCCAAAAATCTGCCTCTAGATCAAAAACCAAAATATGTCGATCTGTTCAAAGAATTCCAAGATGTATTTGCTTGGAGTTATGAGGACTTGAAGTCCTATGACACCTTAGTAATTCAACCTACCATTCCCTTAAAACCAAATCAAAAACCGTTCAAACAGAAACTTAGAAGAATCAACCCCATGCTTCTTCCTCTCATTGAAAAAGAAATAAAGAAAATGTTTGAAGCAGGTATCATTGCACCCATCAGATTCTCTGAATGGGTATCTAATTTAGTTCCCACAAGGAAAAAGTCAGGAGAGATCAGTCTGTGTGTAGACTTGAGAATTTTAAACCAGGTCTCTCTAAAGGACCACTATCCTTTGCCCAAAATGGACCACATCCTACAAAGAGTAGTGGGGTCATCTAGAATTTCTTTACTATATGGATTTTCAGGATTTAATCAGAT
This sequence comes from Pinus taeda, assembly GCA_000404065.3. Taxonomy (NCBI): domain Eukaryota; kingdom Viridiplantae; phylum Streptophyta; class Pinopsida; order Pinales; family Pinaceae; genus Pinus; species Pinus taeda. The sequence continues at coordinate 60,247 of APFE031315270.1, read as the reverse complement.
ACTTGTTCACCCGGATGACCTAGACAAGACAGCCTTTACCACACAGTGGGGAACATTTAAGTATGTTAAAATGCCTTTCGGGCTGAAGAATGCTAGTGCTACTTTTCAAAGGGCAATGGATATTGCATTTTCCAAAGAGATACATGATTTCCTTGTTGTTTACCTTGATGACCTAACCCCTTTCTCCAAATCTGACCAAGAGCACCTTAAGCATCTAAGGCAAATTCTCATGACATACAAGAAATATGGCATTTCCTTGAATCCTAAGAAGTCCCTGTTTGCCCTTGAGGAAGGCAAGCTTCTAGGCCACATCATATCAAAAGATGGGATTAGAATTGATCCTGAAAGAATTCAAGCTATCCTCCAAATCCCATATCCGAGAAACATAAAAGAGTTGCAAGCATTCCTTGGAAAGATCATTTCCTAAGAAGATTTATCCCAAACCTACCGAGCTAATAAGGCTATGGAATATGTTAAAAAAAAGGATGCCAAGGTAAAATGGTCTCTGGAAACCAAGCAAGCTTTTGAAAGTATCAAAACTACCTTGACTCAAACGCCTGTCCTCACCAGTCCGCAATTCGACAAAGATTTTATCATTTTTTCTTTCGCATCCGAGCACACCATAGCCACTGTCCTTTTACAAAAGGATGATGAAGGTAATGAAAATCCAATTACTTTCTTCAGCCGAGCTTTAAGAGACGCACCCTTGAAATATCAGATTATGGAAAAGCTGGCTTATGCCCTTGTTAAGTCCATCAAAGACTTCATAATTTACATTTTATACTCCCATGTAATTGCCTATGTCCCAAACTCTATTGTAAAAGATATATTAACTCAAGAGGGACTAGAAGGCAAAAGAGGCAAGTGGATTGCCAGCATTCTTGACTATGACATTGAGATAAAACCCACCAAGCTGATAAAAGGGCAAGGTTTAGCCAAACTAATGTCCGAAACAAATTTCCAAGCCTTAGACATTAATCAACTGGACAATGAACCGGATATGGCGACTCCACAGATCAGTGAAACCTTTTTGCAATCCCCATGGTATGCTGATATTTGCTTTGTATTGTTAAACCCGTGTGCTCCCCCAAGATTGTCCAGGACTAAGAAAATATTTTTAAGGATGAAATCATCAAAGTTTTGTGTCATAGATGGTGCCTTATTTTGGAAAAATCATGAAGGAATATTGCTTAATTGTTTGACTATGAATCAAACTAACAGAATCATGAAAGAATTCCATGCAGGGGACTGTGGAGGACACTTATATTGGAAGTCCACTGCTGACAAAATTCTAAGAGCTAGTTATTATTGGCCCTCTCTATTTGCAGATGTCAAGAAATTTGTTGTTTCATGTCACAAATGCCAAATATTTGAAGGGAAAATAAAATTATTGCCTTTGCCCCTTAAGCCCATTTCAACGGAGAAGCCTTTTCAACAATGGGGTCTCGACTTCATTGGAGAAATCCATCGCTCTTCCTCAGGCCACTACAAGTGGATTTTAACAGCCACTTATTATTTCACTAAGTGGATTGAAGCCATCCCATGTAGAAAAGCCAATGACTCCACCGCTATTCAATTCCTTGAAGGCAATATCCTTTCCAGATTTGGCTGTCCTGAGAAAATCATCACTGACAATGCTGCTTCCTTCAAATCCAAAAATATGATCAACTTCTGCCATAAATTCCACACCACCCTGGGCCACTCTACAGCTTACTACCCTCAAGGTAATGGCTTGGTTGAATCATCCAACAAAAGCGTCATCAACATCATAAAGAAGCTGCTAGAGGAAAACAAAAAGAACTGGCATAGGAAACTTACAAATGCTCTGTGGGCAGACAGACTATCAACCAAGAAATCCATTGGGATGAGCCCTTATGAGATAGTATATGGCATGGAAGCTAGATTTCCTTCATCTTTGGGCATTCCTACTATCCAACTGTTACAGGAGATTCAAGCTGAACCAAATGACATGTAGAGAAGAGTTAATCAAACCATTCATCTTCAACAAACTAGAGAGCAAGTGTATGACAGAGCTAAAATGTTGCAAGAGAAGCTCAAAAAGATGTTTGATAAGAAAGCTAAAGCAGAGGACTTCTGGGTTGGCAGCAAAGTTCTAAGGTGGGACTCACGAAGAGAGGACAAAGGAAAACATGCAAAATTTGATTTTCTTTGGAAAGGTCCATACATTATTAGCACTATGCAAGGCAATACCACATATTTCCTCAAATCTCTAGATGGCAGCACAGCTGAAGAAGGCCCTGTTAATGGCCGAATGTTAAAACATTACCATGTTCCCTTTTGATTGAGAAAAAACAGACAGTGTTATTTTCTATACATAAATTTTTGTATATATCAGCACTTTATTTTATTTTGTAATAGTCCGGATGCTAAAGCACGCAGAAGAAAGCAGGCAGTGCTTCACAGTTCATTAGCAAATCAGTTGAGGTAAAGTGTTGTTTCCAGCCCGAAAATTTAAATCAATCTAACAGCCAACACTGAGAAGTTTCAATGCACAGCAACAACAGAAGATCAAGGCAGTCTGACCTGCTGTTCTTGGCTTTTCACAAGGATAAGCCATCCCCAAGTGGAGTCATTGTTAGCCTCCTGCTGCAGCAGGTTACTCATATTTCATGATTGACATTTTTACAGGCCAAATATGTCATACTCTGCATGCTGCAATGCTCCATATTTCCTGACAGACACCAAAGAAAGAGGCCATGAAAGTGTGCTAGTCAAAATTCACCTGCTGCATTCCAATTTCGAAGAGTTATTCCATTTTTGTAAAATTTTCAGCTAAAGGGAGGTCCAAACAGCTTAATCTTGGTCTCCCTAGGTTTCAATTTCCTGTTTAGAATATAGAGAATGAATAATCTGTCCAAACAGCTTAATCTTGGCAGATTCTTAGATAGGTAGAGAATCAAAGGAGCCCCAACTGCTTAATCTGGGCCCTTGGAAGAAATAAGGGTAGTTTGTAGATAGGAGGATAGAAAAAGAAAAAATTTGAAAAGCTGGGTCTGCAAGTCTAAGTGCACCCAAACAAAAAGAAGAAAAAATGCTAGGTAAGTATGCTGGGTAGGTAGTTTGATGGTTGCAAAATCAATGATTGTGATTAGTTTTGTGTTTTCAAATGTTATATTTAACCAGATCACAGTTAGCAGGCAGTTCCCATTTGAAGGACTTCAAGCGAGGCATGACTAACTTCCTTTTTTTTCTCTTCCCTAAATCATTTATTAACTTCCCCTAAAGAGGTCAAGATCTGCTTGATATCTCTTAGTTTCATCATTTTCCATATCACTTGCCTTGGTAAAGATCTGCTTTACTCAAGGAGGGTGCATATTTTCTCTACAAAGTTTTATTTCCCCTTTAAAGCCTAAGATCTCTGAGACTTAGCGCTTTCTTTTCATTTTCATATTAATTCGTGACATTATTATGTAAATATCTATCTATTTCCCTTCCCCCTACTAAAACTATGGTAATAATTCCCCTATGTAAATATCCCATCCCTCTGGTTGAAACATAACCATAAATATCCCCTTGGGAATTACTAAGTTCACCTGGATCTTAGTAAGAACCCTCATATCTGCATAAGTTTCCCCTCCAAGGTGTTTGGACTCCTTCCAATACACAAAAAACCCTCACTAAACCATACCGCACCCCGTGCATTGCATTTTTTTGGATTTATTAATATTTGATTGATAAATAACCAACGTGCCGAAACAAATTAGTCTTTAACCTAAGTCCAAAAACCACCCGTGGCCGAAAAAATTATATTTTATCACGCGCGCTGTTTCACTAAAACCCGTGCATCTTTTCCTCCCGTCCACCGTCGGATCAGCCCTCCCAGATCCGACGGCCCTTATGCATATCGAGCGCCCACTTGTGAGTGTTAGTTAGCACCCGATGTCCGACAGTTTTACTGACGTACACCGGGATAGCTGGCAGCATCCCACTGCATCGGGCCGCCCCTAAAAAATACCACCTCTGTACCAAAGGCAGTCTGATGCGAGCCAAAAACTGCCCTCTCCTTGCATAACGTGGGTGCCGCGTCACCCTGCCACATCGCCTCCACCTCACTCATCACCTGCCTTCACCCTGCCACCGTGACCTTGCCACGTCACCCTACCGTACTGCCACGTCATCATGCTAACGTCAGCTGTTGACGTCACATCGGTACAGGGGGGGTCCTACTCCTGACGTCATGCTGACATCATCCACCGTACCGCTGACATCATGCTGACGTCAGCAGCTCAAAAACGCGTAAGTGCAAAAATCAAGCTTCGGAGCGCTAATCGCGCATTGCTACGGGAAATAGGCCATATTGGAGAATCTTTAGGGAATCTTTTGATTCCTCGGCCATTTTTGCACCGAAAAAGGCAGAAAAGGCCCGATTTTGCAAATTTGAATGTATCAAAAGACAGAGAGAGACCCGATTCAGAGATTAAATAATATCAGAGCAAATATGCAGCCAAAAACCATGTCGAATAGTATCAGGAAGCGATAGAGAGTATCGATGTTGCGGTGAAGTGTATTAGTGGAGATCTTCTTAGGGCTCGAGGCGAATGAAGCATTAAAATAAAACCTTGAAAGTCAAGAAGCAGTTAAGGAAACATTCAAAGCTCACCAGCACAAATCACTGCACATTAAAACTCACAGAAGATCAATGGACCAGAACTCAATGCACAGTTATTACAGAACCACTGCACCAAGTCATAGAGGACACCACGTCAACTCACTTTTGATCCAGCTGCCTCTGGCGCAGCCCAAAGAAGACTTACTTGCATTTAATTCCAGCATAAGTTAGGTTTTAGAAAGCTTTCTCACAGACCTGTTTAGGTCAGTTGTAATAAATACTTTTAGATATTTTACCTATATATACCACCCTGAAAAATGTAATAGGGGTTGGTTGGTCTTTGTTGGTTTGATTTTTTTTGCTCGAGCAGAGACTCGCACTGTATATGTGATAATTTCTATAATCAAAGATTGCTTGAGAGTTCGGAGAATGAACTGTGCACTGTGTTCAATTGGTTGAAGAGTGATTGTGGAATTCCTGTGCTTCTAAATGGTTCAATAAGTGTTCCTTAACTCTGTTTAGTTTCTTATGTTTGTTTTATCATCTATGTTCCATCATCTAAAATTACAGAAAGGAAGAATAGTTTAGGATCTTCTTGGCAGCACCCTATGCTCAATTTCTGTGATTTATACATGTTTTCATCAAGAATAGTTATGAATATGCATACTTAAATGATCATGTTTACACTATTTCTTTCACATATGAATGTTACTTTAGGAATTCTTAACTGCTCCTAGATAACCATTCATTCACCTCCCTTCTCTGTTAGCTGATGAAAGATTCTTAATTGCCTTTCATCTCTGACTTTCATTCCATCTTTTCAGCAAATTGGTATTGTTTCATGTATAGCTATCCTGCTCTATAATCTTCTTATGTCCAAGAAAACGCAACAACAAGCCTTAATCCATGACTCCATGCCCAATGGTTTGAAACTTATCACACTATCCCTCGCCTCTCTACTTGAATGCAACTTCCTTCCATTCAAACTCCATCCAAACTTAAACAAAACCTACTGAACCCAATAGCTAGCCTAAAATCATCATCAACAAAGCTAAATCATTAAGAGAGAGCCCTCTCTGATTACAAGTGGGGTAGAACCTGCAATCCAAAGATTGGTTTGTGGTTACGTTGGTCGTATCCCTTCAAGAGCTTAGGAACAACCTGAGTGTTAACAGGATATAGACTTCATTGCTCGCATATTTGGAGTTCATACTACCTCCCTTGAGGTTGAATTCACCTACATGCGTTTCAGACTCAAGCCCAATAGATATAAGATAAAAGATTGGCTTTGGATACAAGAGGAAATTGAACACATGATCAAACAAATTCCTCACTTTGGGTGGCAGATATATACTAATTCAGGTTGTTTTGCAACAAATAACTGTATATTGGGCACATCTATATATGATTCCTTCAATTATCAGCTCTAAGATTAAATCTATCATATCTCGATTTCTCTAGTTTGAGACAGAAACAACAACTAAATTCCATCTTTACAGGTGGGATGCCATGACTATCATAAAGGAATTCGGTTGATGGGATTTGTTAGATCACAGAATCTTTGGATCCTCCTTGCCGATTAAATCTTTCTCGATGGCCTTGAATCGTCGAGGGGTCTCGTAGGACGTCATACAGGAAAAGTATATGAGAGATTCTAATATTGCTACTATATACAAAGGCATCATACCCAGTAGAACAAAAGGATCTCTGATTTCAAGGAGTTTGATTAAATTTATCAAATTGTGGCGTATGAGGATGGCATGGAATTTTGGCAATGTCCATAAAATTATGATTGGAACAAACATCATAAAGGGCCCAAATAGTGACAAGCATATTCAGGGACGTACAATTGATATTATTCATTGAAAATGATATTTTCTTTTATACCAAGCAATCAACCACTGCCAGGTGGGATGCCAAATTTGGAAAGAGGCTGAAGATATGGGTTTGGAAGGACAAAGCTCAGTGGAATGGCAGGGTTATGTTACAAATCTATGTCTGGCAAACCTTTGTTACAACGCACTTGGAGATACTATTATTTGGGATGACATATTACATAAGAAATCACTTATCGTGGGTGAGACATATCAATTTTTCATAAGGCAGAGTTTCAACTTGCACCACCCTTCTTGGTTCTACAAAATTTGGAAGTGGCATATCCATATTAAAATTATTCTTTTCTCCTGGCTCATGTGGAGGAACAAAATACTTACATGGGGCAACATATTGAATAGGGGTTTCTTAGGTCTCAGATATTGCATTTTTTGCAAGGCGTCAACATAATCTGTTTATCATATTTTCTTCTTTTGTCCCATTGCATGTATGGTTTGGAATCATATTTCACAATTTCTCAAGATATCATACAGTTGGGCATCCAAATTTGAACAATGCATCATAAATTGGAATGATGGAAAGGGAAAATACAAGTAGATGCCTATTTTCATTATATTGGAAATATGGAACACATGCACTCACCATTTTGTTTGATGGGTAGTCGTTCAATATTAGTTGGATATGCCACAAGATATTAACATGGATTCCATCTCTCTCACCTGCAACTGTGTCACCCACAGACTCATCCCATAGACTAGTTCCTTCGTCGTTTTACTTTCCTGCGGGATGTTTTGATGGAGCAACAGAACTTGGCATGTGTGGTTGTGGAGCAGTTCTCAAGATAAACAAAAGATCACAATATAATCTTTCTTAGAATGGAGGACTAGGCACAAACATTAGAGCTAAAATAATTGGCTTATGGGGTCTACTTTGGTTTTCACAAGAGAATCAGATACACAGTCTTCATATTTGTGGTGATTCTAGATATCTTATTGATGGAATACAAGGGCATATAGATTTGGTCATCCCACTCTATGTGGTTAGATAAACAGGTCAAACACATTTTGGACTCTCTCACAACCTATACTATTAACAACATATACAAGGAAGCCAACATGGAGGCGGACAAGCTGTCTAAGGAAGGTCTCAGCGGGGATTATGGAGTCATGAAATGCATATACACAGAAGACAATAAGATCAAGGAAGAGGGCCTGATCAACATTATGTAACATCCCAAGCTCTTTTTCTTTATATTGTGATATTTTGTATGTTGTTTTCATATACATATGTTGACTAAATGATCGACAAATCCCTTTCTCTCTATGATTTACATAACTTTCAGTTTATATTGGGTAGAACATTCAGTACTTGGTGTATAAAGCAATTTCTTTTTTTGGTATGTAGACATTTATTTGTTATATATCCTCATAAGCATGGAATAGCATATATCAAAACAAATGTACTGGACTTTATCTAATAATATAAATCCAATGTTTTTTTCTCTTTTATTTGATCATACAAATTAAAATAATTATTTATATATGTATACATGATATTTCAAAATTTGGTGTTTCAATTTGATTAGTAAACATACAAAATTTCAATATTTAAATATTTTTTTCTGCTTTATTATTTATCTATATAAAATCAATACAATAAAATTAAACTATAAAATGGAAAAAAAATCTATAATCATTAAAAATCTTAAAAAAAACCTTATAAAAATATAAAACTTATAAAATATAAATAATTTATTAAACTAATATAAATTCATTTTAATTTCATATACAATATACTAAATATCAGAAAAAATCGAATTCTATATACCGTTTTTCTTTTTATATACTTGTAAAAAAATTACATATTTAAAAATTTAATCATTTTTAAAATTTTCTAAATTCAAATTAAATAAGTCTACATTTAATATTAAAAAAATATTTATCCCTACATATTTTATTTTATATCATATTAAACCCACTGTATTAAAAATTTCATAACAAATATTCCATTAAGAACGTGAAGTTACAGATATCCAAATATTCATCATTAACTCAAATACATTTAAAATGGCTCTATCACACCACCAACTTGATATCTCTTTTCGGTTCATCGTACACCTCATATTTTAACATATATCTTTCAACATTATTGTGGTCGGAGAAACAAACCAAAAACAGTAGTTACATATCTTTTTCACCATTAACGTGGTCCCAGAAAGAGAACGAAAGAGTTACAGATCTCTGTCAACATTACCTTAGACGGAGAAAAAAATTGTACCATAACCTCAATGAGGTAACTTGATGTAAAAATTTGCACATTAGCTTAGTCAACGTGGTATCCTCTTGAATCATGTGGTTTAAAATAAAAATATCAATTTTTGGGTACCATAATTTTTGCATATTGATTCTGATTGAAGTCTTTATTGTGTTATTGGAAAGGTATTTGAGTGTAGAAAATTTTTAGGGGGTCTATGGCCAGATAAAACTTTTAAACCAAAAAAAACTTCATTAAATCTCTCAAACTACCTCTAAAAGATTTTAAACCTTAATTCTTGAAATTGGAACCTATTGGTAAAAATTGTCTTGTGAATTGATTTCTACAATTTTTCCAATCTAAAAGTGGTCGAGATGGATAAGAAATAATATAATAATCCAATCATGATCAATTTGAAACAAATTTCAATATTAGTCGCAAATTCTAACTACCATAGGATATGTATTCAAAATTATAAAAAATCATAATTTTTAACATGTTTACTTTACTATCTAGATTCAGTTTCCCCATAATTTCACTATATTAAACTTCTGCCAAAAAGGTTATAACAAGCATTATAAGATGGCTTGGTTGAAGTGGCAAAACCCTAGGATCACAATTTTGATAAATTAAAGGTATGAACCAAGCACCTTCAGGCATAATAAGATGGCTTGGTTGAAGTGGCAAAACCCTAGGATCACAATTATGATAAATTTAAGGTATGAACCAAGCACCTTAAAAATGATAAAAAAATCATGTATTTAATCTACTTCAAAATGAAAACCTCCTATTACAATGAATTAAATACAAAATAAAACATGAGATGATCCTAATATTTTTTTATATCTATATATAGGATACAAGGGGCACAATTATAATGAAAATGTAAAATGAAAGGTTCTTATAGACTTGCTAATATAGAAATAGAAGTGTAATAACATCATATCTAGGGTTTAATAAGAGGTTTTATGTCTAACATTACTATATGGATATAGGTGGTGTATTGAGAGCTTAAGCAAATGGAGTATGGGAGAGCTTGGGAGATATCCATGTATACACAAATATGAACATATGAAGTATATCTACCCTATTTAGTAACTTCTAAACTTCTAATAAATGATCAAAATACATTCACAATTCCTTCCAATATTTCAATGTCCTAGAACTCATGTAATTTGCACATATGGAGTATATCTAACCTAATTAATAACTTCTGAAATTATAATAAATAATCGAAGGGAATTACCAATTCCTTCCAAGTTTACAATGTTGTAGAAATCATGCAAGAAGTAGTAGATATGAGTTGAAATGGGTCAAACTATGAAGTCCACCTTATCAGGGATAAAATTTCTATCTAGAACCAAAGGTAGAGGCACATTGAGTTGAAGAAATATAGAACATTCTCAAAGACCCAATTTGTTTCCTTGCATATTGGTGAATATAGTTGTAAAATATCCTTTTAATCCCAACTTTAATTATGCATGGCCTTTCAACCTCCATATGGTGTTGATTTACTAGATCAAATCCTTCTAAATGAGTTAAATACCTATGAAATTCTTGATCATGGTGTTGTCTTTCATGTACTGAATATATTAAGATACTTTGTGAGAATAGATTTCATATGTTAGGTTTTGGACCTCTTTCAGGATACATAATATCAATTCTCTAAGGGATTGCTTGTTTGAAAGAGTGTTTTCCTAATTCTCCATTCCTAAGGTGATGACACCAAAGGTCTTTGTTGCATAATTTCCAAAGGGGTTGAATGATATTTTTCCATGGTCTAATTTCATCAAGAATTTCCTACAAGGATGATCTTATTCCCCTGCTACGACATTATGGTAAGAGGGGGCTACTCTCCTCCCCTTATAATTGTGATAGGGGTTTGAAGCAAATCATTGTTGTTGCATTGTTGCAAATCCTAGCTCAAACACCCATTTCTTCTCCTTAAGGGCTCCATTATTTTTATATTGTGTAAATGATTTATTATCAAATAAAAAATGGTATGGGAGTGGGAATTAATCCATTAATGTTCAAAATTAAAGGACATGGGAGTGGGATTTGATCCACTTATGTGTGCATGAGTAATGAGACCATTGAATATAATATCTCTAGGTGCACCACATGTTTGACCTCTAAATAAAGGTAATCGTATGGATTTCTATTAGACCTTTATGTGAATTGAACCTTGCCATTTTTTTTTGTAACTAGGTTGCACCTAGGCAGGGGCCAACTTGCTTATTGGTTGGAAGAAGATCGATCCACCCATGATGGATGTTTATCACCGGGATTGTACAAGGCTCAGTTGAGATTGGATGCCCCTTAGGAAGTTTAATACCCAAAGTGGCTTCCACTCCTCAACCCCTACCCATGAGGGTTGAACTTGTGACCTAATAGGAGCTAGCACCCACGTAAACCAATTAGTCTTCACCTCATGGGTATCCTTGCAAAATATTGAAAATATACTCACTTTCCACCATAGAATCCAAACCCCTTTGGGAATTTTAAAAAATAGTTGTTATAATTAGAATAAATTAATTTGATTCGAAATGGACTCTTTTTCAGCTATAACTCTAATAATGGAGTAGAGTTTTACCATGATCTATGACAAATGTAGAATAGTGTCTTTAGGTTTTTCTCAATATTGAGTTGATTGAAATCATAAAAAATTTGATCAAATTAGGAGATTGATGAAAAATTTAAATTTCTATTTTGCCAAAGATATTGTAGTGGTTGTGAATGAGGGTAGACATGTAAATGAAGTAATAAAAAAAGAAAAAGAAAATAATAAATCTATTTAATTCAATTTGTTATATTGTAATTTTGTTTTTATTAATTAAATTATAAATATTTTTTTCGAAGAAAGAATATAATATGGATATCACATTAAAAAAATAAAATAATAATGACTAATTTTGGTAATCATGATATTTCAAAACATATAATCAATTAAAAATAAATAAAAACTTAATAAACTTAATAAATTTAATGAATAACATCCAATTAAAAGAAAAAATATTTCTAAATATAAAAGTGCTATATATATGTATATCCATTTGATCATGGGTATACGGTCTAGGGCATGGCTTCTCTCCCGTCCATGGAGGATGAGTCTTACATTGTATTGGTCCAGATTTTCCTTATTCTTTCTTTAGCCACTATCAGGATGGTGTCGCTTGCTCTCCTATGATTAGTCCTCTCGTATTTTCACGTGAGAACATGTTCGTTTGCCCCTATTGCCTGACTTCTTCCTCTCCTAGGGAATCTGTGTCTGCGACTCCCCCACTTGTTACTAACATTACATTTGACTCTTCTTCGGATTCTCAGGGCGTGTTGTGACCTTTTTATTTCAATTATGTGGGGTGTTGTGATTTCTCTTGGTGTCATTTGATACAAACTACCTGGTGTTGCGGTGGTGGTAACCTAAGGTGGCCCTGCGGCTGTTGTTGGTGGCAATGTAGTTTATGTTGGTTTAGGGTCTGCAGTCTATGCGCATATTGTTCTTGAAGCTATTGTGGTGCCGATTATGTGTATTTTTGGTTTTGGCATGCATTGTTGTCCCCATTTCTGAGATTGTGGTTTTCGAATGAGCAAATGCACGGTGGACCTTACTACATTTGGTGTAAGGATGGATTTTAGTTATTCTTTGGTTTCCTCTCAATTTGATGGTGTTTATGTTGATTTTGGAAGGTTGTGTTGTCCATATTTCCTAAGGCTGTGGTGGTGGGATGGAAATTTCTCATGGTTTCTAGCTTGTTATGGTGGTGATGTAGTTATTTCCCATTTTTATATCTACAATCATACCCTTGATCGACTGGATGTTTTGATCGTGGTACCTCTTGGATTTCCTGCTACAGTTCTCTCTTGTAGTTCTAGATACAAGGTGGTGACTCTTTCCAACTCCCCTATACCCTCTTTCTGGTCTTTGGGGATCTTTTTCTGGTGGGCCCCTTTAATCTTTCCCCATTATCGAGGAGTCTTTTTTAGATTGCCTGGCTCTTTCTAGACCTTTCTATATTAGGATTACATTCCTTTCTCCTAACCTTTTTCTGGAGTGACACCGACAATAAAGGTTTGTGTCAAATACTAAATTGTCACATCTTGTCGGATCTCTAGATTAGATTATCTGGTGGGTGTGGCATGTTGTGTTGGTGGGTGGATATTTTTCACGGAGCATATTTATCGAGATCCCGTGCTGTCATTTTGTCTGGGCTTCCCTCTCTCTTTAAATTTTTCTCACAGGAGTGGGGGGTTGTTGGATGGGGATCACATTTTATACTTTCCCAAGAAATTCGCTCATTCTAGTGGGATTTTCTTGGCTGATATTCCCTTTGAAGCGCTTATGCTACATTTATTTATTCCTTGGGGTGGTGTCTGGTGTTTGGTGGGGTGTTTCCAATTGCATTACTCTGTTTATTGTCATTTCCTTTCCACGTGGACCGTTGTTTGATCTCCTCGACTCTAACATGGCGACGCACAAGGATTTCATATAAGCCACGGTGGAGGCTAAGAAAGCACTGACAAATAGCTCTTCATCGAAGGACCCATCAAATGAGTCATTCCTACATGGAAATATGGCTTTGCAGAACATTTCTTCAGTGACACATAACAATACTAATAACTTTGGTTCTAATACTTCTTGTTATTGGTACAAAAGGGTTCAAATGAAGGAGGGTAAAGCTGTCATACCAAATTCTGAGACCAAACTACTTAGTTTCAGTTACAATGTCATGTGGGATTGGATCACCAGCTTGTAGAAGCGCACTCTTATGGGCTGATGGATTTTCTCTGAGCTTTGTGAGACAGACATGCAAAGTTGGGTGAAGAATTCTTGGGCTCTGTTATTGAGTTATACTCCTAAGCTCAGCATCTTGATGAATACCTGGTTCACTTTTCAGTTCCTACATTTGGATGGTGCAGAGAGGATTCTGAAGGCCCCACGGGTGAGAGGAAGGAGTATCCTACAATTACACAAGTGGTATATTGGTTTGAATCCATTACATAACATGCCTAACAATGACATCGTGTTGGCAAAGATGTCGAGGTTACCTTTGGAATTATGGACTAGGTGTGCTTTGACAGAGATTGCAAATTCCATTAGACATTTCATATATCTGGATCTGAGGGTTATGGGTGCTCAAGATAAGCGGGTGGCTTGGATACTGGTTGAGGCTCATTTCTATGGGGGGTAACCGAGAAAATTTAGACCTGGCACGAGGTCAACTTCAGATTTGACAAAGGCTGGACTATTAGGGCATCCCTTTCAGATGCCTATACTGTCAGCGCTCTGGCCATCTATGAATCATTGTCCAGTTTGGAGAAGATCTTACATAATACTCCACAGAGTCAGTTTGGTCATTCAAATAATGTTGGGAAAAATACTGAGAGCGGGGGTGAATCAGTATTTAAACTTTAATAATAATTTTTCCTTCTTAAACTGTCTATACTATTTTACATAAACCAAACAACATTTGTCCACGACAATAATGAATGAAACCATCATATATATAATAATCTTTTAAAACAAATAATTCATTATCTATAGAACTTAAATCAGAGTGTGATGCATTTGCTAAGAAATAAACAGATGCAGTAAAAACAGAATAAATCAACACACATGAACACTAGGATTTTTCAGGTGGAAACCCAATGTGGGAAAAACCCGCTGATGCTTTCATCTCACCCTTCAATCTTCTTATTATAAAAAGTGTTTATAAGTTTTGTACTGGTGCAAACTTTTTCCAGTATGCAAACATTTACCTGTTGAAGACTACAACCTTCACTTGCTTTCCTACTTCTAATGGAAGGGAGCTCCAACCCCCTAGCTCTTGTATTGGTTGATATGTTTACCAGTACATAGGTGCTAGCCTACAAAAGGCCACCACCTTCACTCTTTCTCCAAGGACCACGCTTCATAAATTTCCAGACTCAATACTCTTGGTACTCATCAACACAATATGTAGGCCACGTTTCATCAAATTTTCATACTAGACCCATTAGTGACATTGAAGCTCAAAATCAATCACCACAATTGTAATACAACTGTTAAATACAACTACATCAACCAATCACTGAAACTCATCAACTCTGAAGCAAAACACAATAGATCATTGTCACCAGAACACATAGCTGAACCCAGAGCACTACATCAACAATGAGGACCAACTGCAACCTCAAAAAACATATGTCATAATGTATACGCTACTTCAATGAGGATAACCTGCATGTATACGCTACTTTCTGTGACCCAACCTGCATATACCTCTAAAGATATTGAATCATAAAACTTCTGAACCAAAAATTGTACTAACCAGAGACATTCTAAATATCTACTATAATATTACAAAGTTCTAAATAGATAGCAGCAAATACCACCCTTCTTACTGAATCAATCAGTAAACCAGACTCAATCTCCCTATACAATCAATTTTACATCAGATCTAATGAAGATGTAATTGAAAAATAATAGTAAAATAACAAAACTGATTCAATAGATCAGTCATTTTTGAACAACAAGCCCTTCCTCTGCATACGCTACTTGGAAGTGTCGAATCCGTGTGTATATGCCCTTCACTGAGGCGAATTTGTGTATAGATTTGCAAATAATGACTTATAACTTCACAGCTTTTCAAGACTTCAAATATACCCAAATCATAGCATATAATTGATAAAAAAGGCATTAGAAATCAGATCTATACTATCCATTATCAGATCATACAATGATAATTCATTTCAGGTCTCATGATCCTGATCCAACATTGTATCCAAGGGTGCACATGATATTTCAGATCTATATCATAATCATAGCCCTTACAACACAAAATATACTTCAAATAGAAGTATTCATGAAAAACTCTTTCACTTCCACACTTAGCCCTTTGATCTTCTCCTCCTTATATACTTAGATCCTTTGTCAATACCATGCACCAAAACAACACTTAGAACTTATGGTATTCTTAGATGAGATTGATTAACCGTTATTTCACTCAATATTGTGGGTTGATACCATGGATAGACCCTTGGTATTCTTTAACCTTAATTTTCCATCCCATGTGCGCTTTTCCTTCTATGAAACTACGTGCATATGTATACGCTTCTTTTATTCTCTGTACCCATGTGTATACGTGACTTGGACTAGGTTAACCAGTGTATACAACTTAATACAACTTAAAACATTCTTTTTCTTCAATTTCTTGATTCTGATATGTAATCTTTTTCTTTATCATCTTGTTCTTTTATGATATTCCTCGGTTACCTCTAAATAGATCTGTTACAATGTGAGTTGCCATCATGCATCACCTTATCATTTATGATGTGACTTATATGTGGGTTGCATCAAGGACAACACATGTATCAGAATTCCAACATATAAGTCACAACAACATGATGCTCACAATTTTGGCACATCTCACATAGGTACTTCTTGTTCTCATCTTGATTCTTCTCAATTTTATGTTTCCACATCATCTCCTCACATTTGTTCCCCATCTTCCCCCCCTGTCGGCTCAGCTAGTGCTCGCACCCTAGATATTCCCCCTCCCCCTTCTGATATTGCCAACTTATCTTTCAGGCCTTTGGCCTCGTGGCGATATCCTCCCATCCAAGAATAATTTCCCTCCTCACTGATTGATCCCTCCCCAAACACCTCTAATATTTTTCGCGAACCTTTACATACCCCTAATCTAGAGATCTCACCCTTTATGCCCCCTTTGGAATCGACTCTTTCCCTGCCCTCTCACCTCCCTGATGATCCCAAGTTTGTATCTTACCCCATAATTCAGTCAGAAGCAACATATATTTCCTCTTACTCAATCCTACCATGAACCTGAAGGCTTTGACCATCCACTAGGGAAGTGCCCACACCTCGTCCCATCATATTAGCCCGGGTTCTACTATTAATATAACAATCCGAAAGACCGGGAAAAAGGGAAGTTGACATTTTTTGTGGCCGACTTGCTTATCGATCTACTCTTTTTTATTACTAGGCTGGTATGGTAGATGTTCTTATTATTACTTCTTCTTACTCTCGAGCCATTAGAGCACTAAAGCCCACTCAAGGGGCTCCATGATGAAAATATTATCTCTAAATTTAATGGGTTTGGTGGACCACTCTAAACAATTGAGCCTCCATCATATGATGTGGCACATTTGACCCTTTATTATTCTCTTGCAAGAAACTCTTGTTGATTCGTCTCGGGCCATCTCATATTTCCACGAGATTTGTATATCGTGGCACATTGTTGGTGTTGACTCTATTGTTTCTTCAAGTGGTATTATAGCCATGCAGGATCCTCGGCGGGCATATTTCCATGCTTTTAGTATTTTTGAGAGCATCCTTTTGTTTAGGCATATCAGGGGTCTCCTTTTCGTATCCATTTTCTCAATAAATGTGTGCCCTATAGAAATTTCCCTATTTTATGTGACATGATACATCAAAGATATCTGCTCAAGATTGGTTGACTTATCATGGTCGGCGATATCAATGCCACTCTTTTTTAATAGGAGTCTTGGGGTTTTCATAGTAGATGAAATCTGCTTGCTAATAGACTATATAATCTCTTTTCATATCATAACTTGGTGGAAATTTTCCCTTGTTCCCTTTACCATACCTAGAATAATCGTATATCGGGCGAAGATCATGTGGTGAAACAACTGGACTGTTTCCTAGTACAAGAAAATCTAGTTGAGGTTCTCGGCAATTTGAAGTCTTGTGTTCATACGACATATATATCTGATCATCTTCCCATTATACTCTAATGGAGGATGGTGAATATTCATCAGGGTATACTCTTCAAACTCAAAAGGGTATGGTTTGAAGACAAATATTATAATGGGTTGGTAAATTCCATATGGATTGAGACCCACAGATAGCTAGATGACTTTGTGATGCGAGCCCTAATAAATAAGCTCAATATCATCAAAATTAGGTGTAGGACATGGAAGAGATTGAAAAAGCAACAATTGATATCAGAATTTCACAACATCACCTGTGAAATATCTATTTCCAGTAGAGCCATGGAATAGAAGGATTCAACACATGTAGATTGGGAACATCTTAGATCATTAGAAAATAGGAAGAATGAAATTGTTAACATACAGGAAGTCACATGGAGGCTCAAGAGTAGAGCAACATGGTTACGTGATAGAGAACATAAAAATAACTTTTCCCTCCAATGCATAAATCACAGGAAACAAATTAATGATATCTGGCAAATAGAATCTTCTAATGGGGATACCAAATATACTACTCCTGAAATACAAGATGAGACTGTAAATTTTTTTGAACATTTTTAAAAGGCCAGGGAGGATGTGGATTGTAAGGACCAAATATGGCCTTTGGAACTATATCCAATGATGTTTGAAGATAATACAAATGAGGACCTCTACCTCCCTCTTAATCTGGAGGAAATCTTACTTATACTTAAATATTTTTCCAGAGACAAGTGCCCAAGGCCTGATGGATTGACTGTGAAGTTTTGTCTACATTTTTTTGAGTTGATGGGACATATTTTATTGGATATAGTGGAAGAGTCTAAGACTCAGGGAATGATCACTGGTGCTAAAAATTATACATTTTTAGCTCTCATTCAGAAATCCTCTTCCCCACTAAATTTCAGGATTTCAGACCTATACTCATATGAAACATTCTCTACAAAATATTATCAAAGGTGATCGTGAGGTGCATCAATAAGGTACTATATTTACATATCTCCCATTAACAGTTTAGGTTTTTAAACAATCAACAGATACATGATGCAATCAGAACGACACAAGAATGTATCCATACTATACATACCAACAAGAAGGAGGCAATGGTGATGAAAGTTAACCTGCATAAGGCCTATGTATGTGTGGACTGGTCATACATTAGGCTCATTCTCTATAATATTGGCATATGATCTCATAATGTGGAGTGGATAATGGCTTGTATCACATCTATTTCTTTTGTTGTCTTGATCAATGGTCTCCCCACCACATTTTTCATGCAGGAAGAGGACTCAGACAAGGATCCTCTCTTTCACCTTTAATTTTTATTCTTGTTATGAACGGTCTTAGTATGAGAATCCTAGAGGAACATTCACATGGAATTTTTTAGGGCTTATATATTACTAGACATGTGAACAAAACTCACTTGTTTTTTGTTGATGATATTCTAACCTTCGACATCATATCCAGATCCCAGTGGTCTGTATTGCACAACATTTTTCTAAGATATGGTGTGACTTCTGGGCTTCTTACAAATGGTAACAAATCTATTCTCTACTACTCTTTTGGCAATAGGTTGGATATAGAATTCATTGCTGGCATATTTGGAGTTCAGACTACCCTCCTTGAGGCTAGATTCACCTACATCAGTTTCAGACTCAAGCTCAATAGATACAGAATCAAACACTAGCTTTGGATGGTGGATAAATACAAGAGGAAATTAACACATGATCACACAGATTGCTCACTTTCAGTGTCAGATATATACTAATTCAGGTTGTTTTGTAATAGATAACTCTATATTGGGCACATCTATATATGATTCCTTCAGTTATCGCCTCTAAGATTAAATCTATGATATCTCGATTTCTCTGGTCTAGGACTGAAATGACAACTAAATTCCATCTTTACAGGTGGGACACAGTGACTATCCCAAAGGAATTCAGTTGATGGGGTTTGTTATATCAAAGAATATCTGGATTCTCCTTGCTAATTAAATCTTTCTAGAGGGCCTGGAATGGTTAAGGGGTCCAGTTGGACATCATAAAGGACAAGCATATGAGAGATTATAATATTGAGACTGTATACAAAGACATCATACCCACCAAAACAAAAGGATCTCTGATTTGGAGGAATTTTATTGAAATTATCATGTTGTGGCATATGAGGATGACATGGAATTTTGGTAAATGGCCATAAAATTCTGATTGGGACAAACATCATAAAGGGCAGAAAAAACGACTTGCATATTCAAGGACATACAATTGATATTATTCATCGAAGAGGATATTTTCTTTTATACCAAGCAATCAACCACTAATAAGCGGGATGCCCAATTTGGAAAGAGGGTGAAGATATGGGTTTGGAAGGACAAAGCACAGTGGAATGGCAGGGTTATGTTACAAATATATGTCTGGAATGCCTTTGTTACAATGCACTTGGAGACAATATTGCTTTGGACGAGAGATTACATAAGAAATCACCTATTGTGGCTAAGACATATGAATTTTTCATAATGCAGAGTTTTGACTTGCACAACCCTTCTTTTTTCTCCAAAATCTAGAAGTGGCATATCCATATTAAAATTATTCTTTTTTCCTAGCTCGTGTGGAAGAAAAAAATACTTACATTTGACAACCTATTGAAGAGGGCTTTCTCAGGTTTTGGATATTGCATTTTCTGCAGGGCATCAATGAAATCTGTTAATCATATTTTCTTCTTTTGTCCCATTACATGTATGGTTTGGAATCGTATTTCACATTTTCTCAAGATATTGTACAATTGGGCATCCAACTTTGAACAATGCATCATAAATTGGAATTTTGGAAATGGAAAATACAAAGAGACACCTCTTTTCATTATATGGGAAATATGGACACATGCAATTACCATTTGTTTGATTGGTATTCATTCAATATTAGTTGGATATGCCATAGGATATTAATGTGGATGTCATCTCTCTCACCTGTGAGTGTCTCACCCATAGACTCATGCCATAGACTAGTTCCTTCGTCCTTTTTTGCCTTCCTGTGGGATGTTTTGATGGAGCAACACAAATTGGCATGTGTGGTTGTGGAGAAGTTCTCAAGTTAAGCAAAAGATCACAGTATAATCTTTCTTGGAATGGAGGACGAAGCACAAACAATAGAGCTGAAATAATTGCTTTATGGGGTCTACTTTGGTTTGTGCAAGAGAAGAAGATGCATAGTCTTCATATTTATGGTGATTCTAGATATCTTATTGATTGAATACAAGCGCATATATATTTTGATCCTCCCACCCTATGTGGCTAGATAAATAGGTCAAACACATTTAGGACTCTCTCACAACCTATACTATTAATCACATATACAGGGAAGCCAACATGGATGTGGACAAGCTGTCCAAGGAAGGTTTGAGTGGGGTTTATGGAGTCATGAAGTACATATACACAAAAAACAAGCGACCAGGGAAGAGGGCCTAATCAACATTCTGTAACATCCCAAGTTCTTTTTCTTTATATTGTAATATTCTGTATGTCGTTTTCATATACATATGTTGACTAGATGAACGACAAATCCCTTTCTCTCTATGCTTTACATAACTTTAAGTTTATATTGGGAAGAATACTGGGTACTTGGGGGATAAAGCAATTTTTTTTTGGTATGTAGACATTTATTTGTTATATATCCTAAGAAGCATGAAAGAACATATGTCAAGACAAAAGACAAATGTACTAGACTTTATCTATTAATATAAATCCAACATTTTTTCCTCTTTTATTTGATGATACAAATTAGAATAATTATTTATATTTGTATAGAGAATATTTCAAAATTTAATGTTTAAATTTGATTAATAAGTACATAAAATTTCTATATATATATATATATATATATATATATATATATATATATAATTTTTTATTATTCTTCAATGCAATAAAATTAAAGTATAAAAATAAAAAATATCCTATAATTATATATATATATCAAGATTTTAATAAATTAAAAAAATCAAAGTGCAAAACTTATATAATATATAATTAATATTATTAAATACTTAATATAAATTTATTGATTATTACTACGTTATGCATTTTATTTTTATTATACTTAGAAAATAATTTAACTATTAAAAAATTTAATCATTCTCGAAATTTTCTAAATTCAAAATTAAACTAATTTTAGGTTAATTTTAAAAAATCCCCAATAATTTTTTTTATATTATATTAAACCCACCTTATTAAAAATTTCATTACAAATATTCTATTAAGAACGTGAAGTTACAGATATCCAAATTTACTAATATTATCACATTTAAGCAGAAAGTTTAGAGCTTACTCGACATAAAATTTGGGAAAAAAGTTACTTTCAAATCCGAAGACCGTCGAACATTTATGGATTTCAAGACTTTTAAAACACGTTACTCTCAAAGTAAAAATTGTAGTTGGGTTGAATTAACTTGTTGAAAATAAATGGTTAAGAGACTTACAAATCTGAAATAAGAATTATGAATATAAATTTATATTCATCATTAAGTCAAATACATTTAAAATGGCTCTGTCACACCTCCAATTTGATATATCTTTTCGGTTCATCGTACGCCTGATATTTTAACATATCTCTTTCAACATTATCGTAGTCCGAGAAACAAACCAAAAACAGAAGTTACATATCTTTTTCGCCATTAACGTGGTCCGAAAAAGAGAACGACAGAGTTACATATCTCTGTCAACATTAGCTTAGTGGAGAAACAAACTGAAAAATTAATAGCTAGCATGGGTGCCCTGTGCACTTTTTCCTTCTCTTCTGACAATTTTGCAAAGTAATTTGCTGGTCTTCTTTATTTGGTTTTCTTTTTATTGGTTCGGCAGGTCTCACTGATAGTGTGATTTTTTCTCAGCTTTGATATCAATTTGTTGGAAAAGTAAAGGAGGATAAACACAAAATAATACAAATAATTCACACAAAACAAACACACGCTGCAGCTCTTCTATTAATTAAATAAACTTGATTATTCTATTGATCACATAAACTTGATTATTACAATGAACTCTGGGAAAGGTATTTAAACCTTTTTGAACTAGAGGCTCGCCTAAAATAACTTCACATACACACACTCTTTAAATTCAACAATTCCCAAACTATAACTTAATTCAAGCTCACTAGACTTACTCTGTTAACTGATTCTCCAAATTTAACCAACTCTTCTTTTTTTCAAAAGTGGAAAAAACTATCAAACTCAGTGGTCAAACCAACAGTGAGGACAGTCATCTCTGGCTGCAATCAGTGAATGTAGGTTGATGCATCACAGTTATCAAGGAAAACCAGGTCACCTGGAATAACCTGCTGATGGTCTGTAAGGGAGCAGGGTTTCACTCCTGACACATGCCTCTGGGTCTTGTGCTGTTAACCGGTTTCCTTACGTCCGAGGAAAACGAGCTCTTAGTGAAACAGAAACAGTTTTAGGACATACTCCAGGCCCGTGAACCAACTCTTATATACCAGAGTAATTACAATTTCTACCTTTCATACAAATAAATTTGCAATTTCAAAAATCATAGATTATGCTGTGAAATTACTTCCCATTCTCTGAATATATTCAAGTACTCGAAACCATAATCTTCATTTGATCAATGCAGACCATATTTCAACAATTTTTATTGTACAAACAGTATTTTAACAAATTTTCCTTTGCAGATACAGGGAAATTTAAGACTTTAAGTACTTGTATTAAACTCCGGCTTGTGCACCATTGGAAGCTCCATGAGACCCGTCCGGAACATTACACTGAACCACTGAAATTCGGTAGAGAAAAACTTGTCATTTTGGGTAAGACTTCCTGAGATGTATAAAACTTTGTCAAGGACCAAAATACCAGAGAAATTGCTTTGGATTCCACTGTGTTAGGGAGGGTAGAGGGGACAGAATAGTTATCACGTTAATTACAGATACAGGGAAATTTAAGACTTTAAGTACTTGTATTAAACTCCGGCTTATGCACCATTGGAAGCCCCATGGGACCCGTCCGGAACATTACACTGAACCACTGAAATTCGGTAGATAAAACTTGTCATTTTGGGTAAGACTTCCTGAGATGTATAAAACTCGCCAAGGACCAAAATTCCAGAGAAATTGCTTTGGATTCCACTTTGTAAGGGAGGGGAGAGGGGACAGAATAGTTATCACGTTAATTACAAATATTAGTGGTTTCTGCAAATCAACAACACGCAGAGGCCGCTAAGACGATGCACAATGAAAACAGCAGGCCTGATGAATGAGATTATCTGTTGATTTCTTTGGCCTGCCGCTGCAGTATTGTTGTTGTACATCACTAGGGTATCCTTCACCTCCCAACCTCTGGAATTCGATGGACTTTCTCTTCTTGTCGTTGGCCATTAATCTAATTCTGTGCCTCCTCTTCTTGGGATCCACACGCCCTCTAACTATTACCTTCTTCTGCGTTACGTCCACCTCATAGTCCAGCAAATCTACCCATTATCACAACAAACATATTTAGAAAATGATAAAACAAAACGAACACAAAAGAATCTGCATATTTTGTAGGAAAGGAGAGGTTGACACAGAATGACATTATATCATAGATTGTTTGTGTTAGGAGTATAATTTTAATAAGTTTAAAAGCATTTTGAAAGTGGATTGTTTGAACAAGTTGTTTGAGGAAGCAAGGCTTATCAAAACTAACTGTAAATTCCTAATTAGTTTAAAAGCATTTTTGAAAGTGGATTGTTTGAGCTAATTATAACTAGTTGCGAATTTCTTGATTTTAATTAGTTTAAAAGCATTTTGAAAGTAGATTGTTTGAACAAGTTGTTTGAAGAAGCGAAGTTTATCAAAACTAACTGCGAATTTCTTGATCAAAATTCATGGCAAGAGAGTAAATTTAAAAAATTATAAATTTGTGATCTGCTAAAGTCTTACATCCCCTTAAACAAAACAACTTGGTCTTATGACATTAAAATCCCTTCATTCATTCACAATGGAGCGCTAAAACATTCTTTCGCTATAGTTTCACTGCAAATATTAATGACAGTGTGGAGAATATGATGAAGAATTAACATACTGTCCATTTGGGAGAGCACTTTGGAGACCTTGTCGCGGCAATCTAGGCAGCACATATTAGCATTCAAAATAATCACCTGAACCTGTGAAACAAAGCAATTTGTTTGTTGGAACATCAGTAAGACCAGAGTTTAGCGTAAACCAGAGAGCTGAATTGATATGTGGTATCAAAGGGGGTTGACCGAATGCAATAAATTAGAGGGCAATTGCAGAAATGGGCTTACCCCCGGCATTGTTAAGGCTTCGGCGGACCGCAGCAGCGGAGCCGTTGGAGCCATTTGTGAACGTTGATGAGCGAACAAGAACATTGTGCACCTGCGAAAATCAGGTCCTCAGTTCCCAATGGTTTTTTATTTATAGATGTGTACTGCCTGTAAATGGCCACGTTCGAATTGAAGGATGGGAGTGGGAGAGGAATGGGAGTTTTATTGGCGATGTGAAAGATTCGCTTCCCTCGTGACAGAATGGCAATCATATCATAGCATTTGTGAGGAAATTGATAAGCAATTTTATATTAGTTGAAGTACGAGAAAGTTCAGAGCACTGAGAATTATTGCATATATAATTAAAAATAATTATCGAAACAGGATTTTGACAACATTTTTTGAGTTTTTAATTGGTGACTATTTTATGGTGGGTTAATTAAGGGGATTTGAATTTATAATTATCTATTTTACAAAGATTTTATATTAGGGAGATTTTTAATGGTTGGATTACTATTTATTTAAGATATTGTGAATTAATTATTAATTAAGATTTAAATTTTATAGAATTTTTTTAATTATATGTGATTCATTTCCAAAGTAGTTATGTCTTTTTTTTTCTTTAATTAAGTTTTTTTTTTTGTAGGCTGGGGTGGGACTCTCCGATTTACATGTCCATTAAGTACCCCTCAATGGGGGAAGGGTAGCCCAAGATTTGAACCCAAGACTTCCGGTTTGGTGAGACTTACATGTCCATTAAGTACCCCTCAACGGGGGAAGGGTAGCCCAAGATTTGAACCCAAGACTTCGGTGAGACTTCATTTCCACGGCCATTGCCTCTTGAGCTACCTCATATGGACTTCTTTAATTAAGTTTTATTAACTAAAAAATTCTCATATTAATAAGTGTTATATAAAATGAGTTAGGTTACTTTATTATAATAATAATAATAATATCCATTTTTAAAGTCGCACAAAGTTTACAACACTAAGAATTATTGCATATATAATTAAAAATAATTATCGAAATAGGATTTTCACAACATTTTTTGAGTTTTTAGAATAATCAGTGACTATTAATGTTTTATGGTTAGTGAAGGGGAGTTGAATTTATAACTATCTACTTTACAAAGATTTCATATTATGGTGATTTTTAATGGTACACATAATAATTGCATTCGGATTACTATTTATTTAACTAAGTCTATGAATGCATACATACTTTACTCCCCTGTGGTTTTCAAACTGTGACCTCTTAAGAGAAAACACATACTCTTAACCATTAGGCCTACTCAAACTATATATAAGTGATCTTAATTAACAATAATATTTCTTATGATATTGTAAACAAAATCTATTTACAAATTAAAAATCTCTTATAATAATGTGAAATAAATCTAACTAAAAATCTTATTACACTTTTTTTAATATATATATATATATATAATATATATATATATATATTATAATTTATTTAAATTTCACCTGATATATATTTAGAAAAGAAAAGAGGCAGTTTCCCGAACTTATCACATAATATTCTAGCAGCAAAGTCATATACTTTTCTGAAACAACTTACCTTAATGTCGTATAAAAAGATCGGAACGTGGTGTACTGTTTTGGAATATTTGCACGCGTTGCCGCCTTGCTTTTGTGATTAATTAATCAACTAGTTGATGCGGATAAGTGGCGAGCGCCGTTTCCAAATGAAGTTTGGTGCTTGCTTTTCTTGGCGAACTCGCTGACAGCCCGGTAAATAAGTAATGATAGGGTGGCTGTGGCTGCCCCCTCCCGCTGAACTCGCTGTCTTGAAGTCAAACAAATATTGAATACGCATATGTGATGGGAATCCAGGGATGCATAAAGGCCGCTGGGTAGGGTTAGGTATAGGTACACAAGATCTTTCCACGCGGTACAAATCCCTGAAAGGAGTACCATGGGGAATATTGGGGAGTGTACTTAATATTTACATGTAATTTATTTTACTGTAGTCTAATGAGTTGGAGGAATTGCCGGGAAAGTTATAGAAAATTTAGTCATATTTAAAGAAAATTTGGTAAAGATTTTCCTAAATCTAAGTTATAGTTGTTAAACCTCAAAATTTTATTTGTTTTATAAGTTTTTGATGGCATTGAATCTATTTTCACCATCAAAAACACGATTCAAACACTGCCTCTACAAGATTTTTTGAAAATTTTTTGCCCGAATTCCAGCCACTTTTGGTCGTTCAGGCAATTCCTCGCCTCGGTAGAGGACTCCTTTCATTTTAGAATGTGAGGTTTTTAACGATAGTAGAGAAAGTTGTTCTAGTTAGTTTTTGGGATAATTTATTTAACAAGAGTTTGTTGAGACATTGGGAGCGTTTATTACGAAGTTTCAAAAAAAATTGAATACAAAAATAAGATAGAAAAACAATTTATGCTATAAATTATATTTAATCTCATTAACATAAAATACTTATTTTCTTTCTTTCTTCTTTCTACATGATTATGTCATACTCTTCCAATTTTTGATAGAGCCACTTTCAAATCTCATGGAGGACATTTCTTAGCACATAGAAAAATGGGAGCCAAACTCTAGAAGAGTTAAAGGAATATAAGTTGTTATTGTCATGGAATAACAATGCTCTTTTTTTATTATTATTGTTATGAAATAACCATGGAAAATTTTAGGGGTTAATATTCACAAGTGGGTTAATTTTCAATGGTTTTTTCAAAAATAAGATTCTTCAATTTCCATTTTCTTCTAAAAATTATTTTCCCAAATTTTATAGTATAAATTTCATTTACCTTAAAATTTCCAAAATTATATAAAGACTATATAAAACTATTAAAAATTTGCATCCTTAAAAATTTTTCCAAGAATAATAATTCACTTAATTTTAAATTCGAAACTGAAAAATGAAAGATGTATACAGTTCAATCAATGTCAAATTCTACATGACGTATTTCTCTTTTAGTGGAAAGGTGATAAAAATGGCAATGTTTGTATTAAAATAAAACCCACTAGTCAGCTCTATGAAAGAGAGTCTGAATCAAGGGAGTGTGGTTCTGCAGAACACTCTACATTGTTCATCAACATTACACATTAAATAGAATACATGGTTTTAGGGAAGTTAGAACAACATCCTAAGAAATAGAAACTAATTCATATGCTTAGGTTATGTGAAACAACTCTACCTATTCTAGGATATTCTCCATTATCTTCAACACTCCCCCTTAATGAAGAATGAGTTCACATATATGCCTAACATCTCCCTAAACATTTGGAACTTTTTCCAAGAGGCTTAGTGAAAATGTCCGAATATTATCACATGTATTACAATATTCCAGATGAATTTATTAGATTGCACTTTCTTCCTTACAAAATGAAATTAAGTATCAATATGTTTAGTGTTTTTGTGAAATATCGGATTGTTGGCCAGCTTGATTGAGCTTTGATTGTCGCATATGATTGTTGTTGCGACTGATTGTTCTTCCCCAACATCCTAGAGAAGTCTCTACAACCAAACCGCCTCACATGTGGCTGCGCACATGGCTTGATACTCTGCTTCTGCTGAAGACAAGGAGATTGCATTCTACTTCTTGCTGCTCCATGTGATCACCTCAGATCCAAGACTGAATGCATAACCTGTTATAGATTTGCGATCATCTACATTTCCTGCCCAATCCATATCTGCAAATCCTGCCAATCTAACATCAGAAGAGTAAGGCTAAATAATATCGTAATCTACAGTACCTTGTAGATACCTCAAAACACTCTTCATTGTGTTCCAATGGCTTTCAAGTGGCCTAGACATAAATTGACTTAGCATGCTGACTGTGTAAGCCAAAGTAGGTCAAGTGGTGGTTAGGTAGATCAGACTCCCAACCAGCTGTCTATAAAGTGTTGCATCCACTGCTTTTGAGCCATCCTCACATTGCAATTTGATGTTTTGCTGCAACGGTACCGATGCAGGCTTACACTGATCCATTCTAAACTTTTCTAATAGGCCTTTGACATACTTGTCTTGAGACATAAATGTTTGACTTGAATCTCTCTACATCTTTAGACCTAAACAGTATCTGAGTTCACCGAGATGCTTCATCTCAAACATCTGTGACATCTGCTGCTTGATTTCATCAATCAGATATATAGCATCACCTGTAATTATCAAATCATCTACATATAATGAAATTAGCACTACACGCCCTTGTTCATCTTTCATGGTGTAAAGATTAGGGCCATTCTTGCTTCTATTATAGCCAACTTGTAGAAAAAATTAATCAATTTTCTCATACCACGACTTGGGAGCTTGTTTTAGTCCATAGAGTGCTTCCTTCAACCTACAGACTAAATGTTCTTTTCCCTTCTGGACAAACCCTTCTGGTTGTTCTAAACAAACCTCTTCTTTCAGTTCTCCAATCAAAAATGCATACTTTACATCTAATTGGTGCATCATCCAATGTTTCTTAGTAGCTAAAGCAATTAACATTTTGATGGTGTTCAATTTAGCTACAGTGGCAAAGGTTTCTTCATAATTGATCCCTTATTTTTGTGTGTACCCATTTGCAACCAACCTAGCTTTTAATTTTTCTATAGTTCCATCTGCATTAATTTTCGGTTTATATAACCATTTGCAACCTATGAGCTGTTTTCCTCTAGGGAGTTCTACCAATTCCCAAGTGTTGTTTCTGATTATTGAATCATATTCCTATTCCATGGCTATTTTCCATTCATTACTTTCATTTGCTTCTTTATAACTAGACAGTTCAACAACATTCATCATACTATTTATAAAATCATTTTCCCTATATCTTGCAGACATTTGAGCTTTCCTACCTAATCTCCTGAGTGGTGGGGTGGTGGTTTCAAACCTTATTTGATCATCATTTACTTTTTCTTCCTGTTGTTGTTGTTGTCGCTGTTGTTACTATTGTTGTTGTTGCTGCTGCTACTGTTGCTACTGTTGTTGTTGCTATTGTTGTTTATCCTCTGCCTTTGTTTGCTGCTGACTGTGATTGTTCTCTACTTCTTCTTCCACAAAGTACGGAATGTCCCATCCATCATAGTGCTCATCAGGTTCTTCATGATCCTGCTCATGGAATTTAACATCTCTACTAACAAAGATCTTGTGAGTAGAGGGATTATATCATCTGTATGCTTTATGTGACGAACAATACCCTATAAAAGTGCATTTGATGGCTTTTGCGTCTAATTTCTTTCTATCTTCCTTTGGTATGTGGGCAAATGCTTTACCTCTAAATATTCTTAAGTTTTTTATTGTAGGCTTATATCCATATAATACTTCAAAAGCAATTTTACACTCAAGACTTCTTGTAGGACTCCTATTTTTCAAATAAATCGCAGTATTCACTACTTCAGCCTAAAAGCCATTCAAAAGATTCTTACCTTTTAGCATACTTCTAGCACATTCCACCAGAGTTCTGTTCTTCCTTTCTGTTATTCAATTTTACTGTGGAGTATCGGGTACTGTGAGTTGCTACAAAATTCCATGATCTTTACAATATATGATAAATTCATCTTTCTTGTATTCTCCCCCTTGATCAGAATGAAGAATTTTTATTTGTTTCCCTGTTTGTCTTTCAATCATATTTTTGATCTGCTTAAAGTATTTGAATGTATGACTCTTCTTACTTAAGAAATACACCCAAGAAAACATCGTACAGTCATCAATAAACAATAGGAAATATAATGTACCTCCTAATGATTTTGTTTGCATGGGACAAAAAAGGTCTGTGTGCACTAACTCCAGTATATCCCTCTATTTCTTTTCTACTCTAACAAGGAATTCTTCTCTATGCATTCTTCCTAAAGTACATGCATCACAATCATTATGTACTTGCTTTAGCATAGGATGATCTCTTGCCATTTCTTTCCTCTGTAGTAACAACAAATCATTGTAATTGATGTGGCCGAATCTCTGGTGCCAAAGCTCTTTTGTAGTCAGGGTCGCTGCTGTCAGTGCTCGAACTGGTGCAGGTCTCACGTACAACTTGTACAGTTCTCTTGTTCGTATTCCTGTAGCAATTATCTTCATGCTATCTAGCATATCTTTAATGCAGCAATTAGATTTTAAAAATTCAACTTTGAAATCTTGATCTGTAATCATTGATACATAAATCAAGTTCTTTGTTATGCCAGGCACATACATTACATTATAAATTTGTTTAATATTACCATCAGGTCGAATAACAGAAACTTTCCCACATCCTTTGATTTGATGACTTCTGTCATCAACTAGGTAAATCTATGCACCTTCGTTGATCTCTTTAAAATCCTCTAGCCAGTGCTTGTTCCTTATCATGTTCGTTGACGCTCCTGAATCTACATACCATATGTCTACATCAACATTTTCATCACAATCTACCATGAACAATCTCAAATTTTGCACCTGATCACCATTTGCGAGATGACTTGCATGTCTCTTTGGCTTCTGTTGTTCTTCATGATACTTCTTTTTCCTACATTCTCTGGCAATATGACCCAATTTCCCGCAATAAAAACATTTAGTTTTAGAGTAGTTTTTATTCGGGTGCATACCTTGGGTCAGATTTGGCCATTTTTATGAACTTGCTCCATTTTGTTGTTGTGGACCTCCTTACCCTTTGTAGAAGTTTTTCCTCACCACCAATGCAAGATCAGCACTCTAGAGCTTCAAAGTCGATCTCCTCTCTTCTTCCTGCATTAATATACCTATCAGCTCTTCAAAATGCGGGATCTTTACTCTGACATTTATCCCAGTGATGAACATCAAATAATAATTAGTGACACCATTCATTGTAATGGTCACAAGATCTGTATCGTCCATTATATGACCAATATTTGATAATTTGGTTTTCGGATCCTTGATCCTTGCTACGAATGAAGCAATTGTTTCATTCTCCTCCATTTTCATGGATATGATATGTAGAAATTTCACCTGTAGATCAAACTAATATATGCAATTTCCTAAAGCATAATACTTGATCTACTTTTACAAAACATTAAGCGGGAGAAAAATTGATTTCATGAGCAACATCAAGCATAAACACATGTAACTGATTAAGAGAAATAATCACACATAACAAAAGATATATCACTGGGAAAGCACCAGCATAAAACCCCAACATTGTATTATCAATCAAGTGGAAATCCTCTTATGTTTAAAAAATATCAGCTCAACAACTATCCTGTACTCTCTGCAATCAAAAGATGAAGATCATAGACTCACTAAGCCTCAATGTATAGGCCACAAGTCCTCCAATCCCCTATTTCCTTGTGCAATTTTGATTGAGGTCCAATTACAAACATATGTGAATTGGCCCTAGATCATACTTGTTGTCAACCTCAGGTCCTACTACGCAATGCTTGAGGACTCTAGTTACTCCTCCATGCAAGGAATATTCCATGGGAAGATTTAAGCATCTAATAGTACATTGTCCCTCATCTGATCTCAATTGGTTCTCTATCTAAACTACCATGCATCAATTATCCATGACAAAAATACTCAGTTATCTAAAGTAATAGTTGTCACATGCATCAAACTATATTTTACTATTTTAACAACTTGTTAAAATAATCTAACTAGACTTGACTAGTTAGAACACTAAATCAATTAATTCTTTCATTATAGAACTCAAACTTAATTCCTCAATTAGTGGAGAGAATAAAGGATAAATTCCTCAATCAGTGGGACAACTAATTGCATGTTCTCACAAAGACTTCAAGTTTAATTTTTACAACTAATTAACTCATGGAGATTAATCAGTTAATATTTTAAACTGTTGTTAAGACCTAATTTGATTTTACTTCCTATAGATAGACCAGGCACTGCTATAAATAGGAAGGGACCGAGAAATGCTATTTTTAGAACTTTCTATTTTTAGAAATTTCACCTCTCACCCAAGGTGGCCAATGACCTCAATGACCAAACTACTATTTTTACACATACTATTTTTAGGAGTTCTATTTTTAGCACATTCTAAATTTAACATTTCTTGTTGCACACTTTTCAAAACCCCCTCTCAACAAGAAAGGGATTATCAGCAACCCCGATCCTGTCTCTGTGGAACTCAAACTTGCCTTTCGACAATGCCTTTGTCAAAAATCTGCATCCTGTTCCTCAGTCGAAATGTACTGCAACATCATGATCCTCTTGACCACACAATCTAGTGGATGATGATAGCAGATATCTATATGCTTGGACCTGTCATGAAACATTGGATTCTCAAAGAGTTTAATGAAAATCTGATTATCACAATATATCACTGTAGGATCTATCATCTAACCAACTAATCCCAGTAGAATCTTCCGCATCCAGATGGCCTCACATGTAGTCTCACTAGCTTCCATGTACTCTGCCTCCACTGTGCTAAGTGCAAATGATCTCTGTTTCCTACTATACCAAGAAACTGCAACTGACCCAAGGTTGAAGATTCCTCCAGAAGTGCTCTTCTTGTCAGATCGACTACCTGCCCAAACTGCATTCGTGAAACCTTGGAGCTTCACTCCCTCTATCTGCCTATACCATAATCCATACTCTGCAGTCCCCCTGAGATATCTCAGCACATGCTTTTCCGCCTTCCAAAATAACTTGGTTGGCTGAACCATAACTTGACTCAGCTAATTCACCGCAAAGCACAAATTCGGTCGTCTGTTCACCCAATACATGAGTAAACCCACAAGCTGCCTATAAACAGTAGCATCTACTACCTCACCTGAAGTAGCATCCTCCTTCCTCCAGTTACCTGCTAGAGGAATCTCCATGGGCTTGCACATCTCCATGTGGAAGCGCTTGAGTATCTCATTCGCACACTTTCCTTGAGACACAAATACTTCCCCATCTCTCTACCTAGAATGTAGTGCATGAGGCCCATGTCCTTCATCTCAAACTCTCTTGCAAGATCCTCCTTGCAAGACTTGATCAATTGATCATCACCTGTCAAAATCAGATCATCGACATAAAGTACAATAATCAATTTCTTACCATCTAAAATGATGTGGTAGAGGTTCGCATCCACTTCACTCTTGGTGAATCCCAACTCAGTGAAATAACTGTTGATCCTGGTATACCAAGCATGGGGTGGTTGCTTCAGCCGAAAAAATGCTTGCTTGAGCTAACACACATGTGACTCACGATTGAATGTCTCAAGTCCCTCTGGCTACTCTATGTATACCTCTTCCTCAATCTCCCCATTAAGGAATGTTTTCTTCACATCCATTTGATGGATCTACCAACCCATTTGTGCTGATAGTGCTAGAATCGATCTAATCAATGAGTACCTTGCAACAGGAGCAAAGGTCTCATCATAGCCAATCCCCTTAACTTGTGAAAAACCACGAGCAACAAACCTTGCCTTGTGTTTCTCAATACTACCATTAGCTGCATGCCTTACTTTGTAAAGCCATTGGGAAGTAGCCACTGACTTGTCCCCCGGTCTAGGGACAACATCCCACACACTGTTCCACATGATAGAATCATGCTCATCTACCATCACATCAACCCAAACTAGCTACTACACTGCCTCCTCAAAAGAAGAAGGCTTGGCTTCTACACACTCCCCAACCAGGGCCATGTATCTAGTGTATCTATCGGGAGATCTCCCCTGTCTGCACTGAGAGGATGGCTGCCCCACATTCTCTCTCACATCCTACAACAATCTATCAGCTTCCTGTGAGCATTTACGCCCATATCTAGAAGACTCTCTGGCAGTGGTGATCTCCACTACTAGAATCTCTGCATGTGACTGATCCGCATCATCAGGAGGCTCCTCCTCCTTAGGAACTAATAGTTCCTCATCATCACCATGCAACTTGAACTCCCTCTTAAGTGATACTCGCATGGCTCACTACTTATCGAACTTCAGATCCTTGCGCACTATGGTCCTTTGACTGGCAGGCAGAAACACATGATAATTGTGAGGTGTATCCATGTACCCCACAAGTATTCCCAACTCAGCTGTTGGGTCTAGCTTATTCCAAGCATATTTGGTCACATGACAGAAGACTGGTGATACAAAGATGTGAAAGTGACTCACATCTGGTCTCTTCCCCAAAAAACCCTCCATAGGTGTCTTCATCCCCAAAATATGATGAGGACTTTTTTTCTGAAGATATACTGCTGTATTGCATGCCTCAGCCCATAGTTTAAGTGGTAGGCCTTGGTCATGCAACATCGATCGAGTTGCGCCCAAAATAGATCTGTTATTCCTTTCGGCCACCCCATTTTGCTGTGGATTGTGAGGTGCTGTGAGTTCTTGTTTAATTCCTTCTGAAGCACAGAAGTCCTTAAACTGCTGGGAAATATACTCTCCACCATTATCACTTCGCAAGGGCTTTACTTTCATCACTGGTTCTTTCTCTGCCAAAGCTTTGAACTCACAAAACTTCAAGAAGGTTTGACCCTTCTTTGCATGAAGTAGATCCAACATCTACAAGAAAAATCATCAACAAAAATAACATGATACCTTTGCTTTGTGATGGAGGCTATAAAGAAGGCCCCGCATACATCTGAATGAACTCACTCCATAACTGCTCCTACTCTACCATCTCGATCATGAAAGGAAGATTTTGCATACTTACCCAAAGTGCAATCTTTGAATGTGCTCATTTGCTCCAACTTGCACTTGGGTAATCCGGTAGAAATTTGTTGTATGATCTTCAAGGCCCCATGATGCAAGTGGCCCAGTCTCCTATGCCACAACTTGCCAATATCTTGTCCATGCACCACTTCTGCTTTGGAACTCAAAGCAGCACAATATTCTACCTATAACTTATAGAGATTCTTAACTCGAATCCCTATATATTTGGTTTGTCCAGTGCCGATATGCCTTAGGAAAACCTTTCGCAAAATAAAGACTACATCATAGCCTTTATCCTCAAGCATAGAAATAGACACAAGATTATTTTTCAGCCCTGGTACATACATAACATTAGAAAGAGAGAGGGGAGAACCATGCTCCCTCTAAAACACAACTATACCTTCACCTGAGACATGATACTTTCCGTCATCGCCCATATCAATCTGTATCTAGAGATCCTTCTCCTCCAAAGTGTTGAAAATAGTCTTGTCATCTGACATGTGGAAAGAAGCTCCGCTTTCCAAGTACCAAACAGATCCCATTCTGGATGAAATCATGCATGCAATAAGTGAGAAATCCATCTCAAATTGTGAAGCTAGAGTATCACCATCAAATTCCTTGGAGGAACCTTTCTTGGACTTCTTCCTTGGGCAACTAGTACCATAGTGACCCAACTCATGAACATGAAAGCATTTCACCTTCGACCTGTCAAACTTATTCCCTCCTTGAGAAGACTTGGATTGGGATGCATTCCCTTTCCATTTCTTAGCTTTAGATGCTAAAGCCAAGTTCTCTTCATCATCATGTTTTGATGAAGAAGCTCCATCTCTGGTGTTCTATCTGATCTCCTCTTGCATCAAATCTGACCATAGTCGTTCCCAATCTGGCAGTTTGTCCCTTCCATTCACTGAGTCCTGGTAGCTATGCCAACTCTTTAGAAGGCCAAGGAGTGCTAGAGTCACCATATCATCATCAGCGGCAATGATCCCTACGCTTGCAAGCTCATCTCTGCAATTGGTGAGCTTGTTCAAGAATGTAGTGATCGTCTCACTCTTTTCACACTTGATCTTTCGAAGCTTGTCCTTCAGTGCCAACTTCCTCTGATCACTACTATTTTGATATAAATATTTCAACATTTTCCACATTGCAAATGAAGTCTCCTTCCTATGGAGGCTCGAGACTATGTGATCTCGAAATCCCTCTAAGATGATTCTCCTAGCTCTAGCCACATTCTTCTTCCAATCTGCAACCTAAGTAGCATTAGTAGGCTTAGGGAAATCTTAATCAATGAAGTCCTTAATGCCATTATCTTCCAATATTGCCTCCATGTGATCCTTCCAAGATATGCAGTTTGAGCTGCCATCAAGAGCATACTCAAGCCTTAAACCAGTGAAGGCCATCTGGATGAAATATGAACTGTGATGAGAACTAGATAACTATATCCTGAATAATAAACTTTGACTTTCTTTCTCTTGCTTGTATACTATTCCTTGCTTGATTACCTGTGCTCTGATACCATGTAGAAATTTCACCTGTAGATCAAACTGATATATGCAATTTCCTAAAGCATAATACTTGATCTACTTCTACAAAACATTAAGCGAAAGCAAAATCGATGTCATGAGCAACATCAAGCATAAACACATATAACTAATTAAGAGAAATAATCACACATAACAAAAGATATATCGCTCAGGAAAGCACTAGCATAAATCCCCAACACTGTATTATCAATCAAGTGGAAATCCTCTTCTGTTTACAAAAAATATCAGCTCAAGAGCTATCGTGTACTCTCTGCAATCAAAAGATGAAGATCATAGACTCACTAGGCCTCAATGTATAGGCCACAATCCTCCAATCCCCTATTTCCTTGCACAATTTTGATTGAGGTCACATTACAAACATATGTGAATTGGCCCCAGATCATACCTGCTGTCAACCTCAAGTCCTACTACGCAAAACTTGAGGACTCTAGTTCCTCCCACATGCAAGGAATATTCCATGGGAAGATACAAGCATCTAATAGTACATTGTCCCTCATCTAATCTCAACGGGTTCTCTGTCTGAACTACCATGCATCAGTTATCCATGAGAAAATACTCAGTTATCTAAAATAATAGTTGTCACGTGCATGCAAGCATTAACAAACTATATTTTATTATTTTAACAACTTGTTAAAATGATCTAACTGGACTTGACTAGTTATAACTAAGTCAACTGATTCTTTCATTATAGAACTCATACTTAATTCCTCAATCAGCGGAGAGAATAAAGGATAAATTCCTCAATCAGTGGGACAACTAATTCCATGTTCTCACAAAGACTTCAAGTTTAATTTTTACACCTAATTAACTCATGGAGATTAATTAGTTAATATTTTAAACTGCTATTAAGACCAAATTCGATTTTACTTCCTATAGATAGACCAGGGACTGCTATAAATAGGAAGGGACCCATAAATGCTATTTTTAGAACTTTCTATTTTTAGCAATTTTACCTCTCACCCAAGGTGGCCAATGATCTCACTGGCCAAACTGCTATTTTTAGATATACTATTTTTAGCACATTCTAAATTTAGCATTTCTTGTTGCACACTTTTCAACACTCCCTCTCAACAAGAAAGGGATTATCAACAACCCAGATCTTGTCTTTGTGGAACTCAAACTTGCCTCTTGAAAATGCCTTTGTCAAAATATCTGCATTCTGTTCCTCAGTCGAAATGTACCGCAACATCATGATCCTCTTGACCACCCAATCCCATAGATGATGATAGCAGATATCTATATGCTTGGACCTGCCATGAAACACTAGATTCTCAAAGAGTTTAATGCAACTCTGATTATCACAGTATATCACTGTAAGATCTATCATTTGACCAAATAGTCCTAGTAGAATCTTCCACACCTAGATGGCCTCACATGTAGCTTGACTAACTGCCATGTACTCTGCCTCTGCTGTGCTAAGTGCAAATTATCTCTGTTTCCTGCTATACTAAGAAACTGCGGCTGATCCAAGGTTGAAGATTCCTCCAAAAGTTCTCTTCCTGTCTGATGGACTACCTACACAAATTGCATCCATGAAGCCTTGGAGCTTCACTCCCTCTGTCCACCTATACCATAATCCATACTGTGTAGTTCCTCTAAGATATCTCAACACATGCTTTGTCGGCTTCCAAAATAACTTGGTTGGCTGAACCATAGCTTGACTCAGCTGTTTCACCACAAAGCACAAATTTGGTTGTGTGTCCACCAAATACATGAGTGAACCCACAAGCTACCTATAAACAATAGCATCTACTACCTCACCT
Organism: Pinus taeda; assembly: GCA_000404065.3. NCBI lineage: Eukaryota > Viridiplantae > Streptophyta > Pinopsida > Pinales > Pinaceae > Pinus > Pinus taeda. The sequence goes on along the minus strand of APFE031315270.1, from coordinate 21,753 downwards.
AAAGTAGCATCCTCCTTCCTCCAGTTACCTGCTAGAGGAATCTCTATGGGCTTGCACATCTCCATGTGGAAGCGCTTGAGTATCTCATTGGCATACTTGCCTTGAGACACAAATACTTCCCCATCTCTCTGCCACACCTCCATGCCCAGAATGTAGTGCATGAGGCCCATGTCCTTCATCTCAAACTCTCTTGCAAGATCCTCCTTGCAAGACTTGATCAATTGATCATCACCTATCAAAATCAGATCATCGACATAAAGTACAATAATCAATAGCTTACCATCTACAATGATGTGGTAGAGGTTTGCATCTGCTTCACTCTTGATGAATCCCAATCTGGTGAAATAGTTGTTGATCTCGGTATACCAAGCACGGGGTGCTTGCTTCAGCCCACATAATGCTCGCTTGAGCTGACACACATGTGACTCACGATTGAAAGTCTCAAATCTCTATGGCTGCTATATGTATACCTCTTCCTCAATCTCCCCATTGAGGAATGTTGTCTTCACATCCATCTGATGGATCTGCCAACCCATCTATGTTGATAGTGCTAGAATCGATCTAATCGATGAGTACCTCGCAACAGGAGCAAAGGTCTCATCATAGTCAATCCCCTCAACCTGTGAAAAACCACGGGCAACAAATATTGCCTTGTGTTTCTCAATACTACCATCAGCTACCTGCTTTACCTTGTAAAGCCATCGGGAAGTAACCACTGACTTGTCCCTCGGTCTAGGGACAACATCCCACACACTATTCCACATGATAGAATCATACTCATCTACCATTGCATCAACCCAAACTGGCTACTGCACTACCTCCTGAAAAGAAGAAGGCTCGGTCACTACACACTCCCCAACCAGGGCCATGTAGCTAGTGTATCTATCAGGAGATCTCCTCTGTCTACGCTAAGACGATGGCTGCCCCACATTCTCTCTCGCATCCTACATCAATTTGTTAGATTATCGTGAGCGTTTCTGCCCATCTCTAGAAGACTCTCCAGCAGTGGTGATCTCCACTATTGGAATCTCTGCATGTGACTGATCCGTATCATTAGGAGGCTTCTCCTCCTTAGGAACTAATAGTTCCTCATCATCACCATGCAACTTGAGCTCCCTCTCAAGTGATACTCGCATGGCTCGCTGCTTATCGAACTTCAGATCCCTGCGCACTACGGTCCTCTGACTAGCAGGCAGAAACACACGATAGTTGTGAGGTGTATCGCTGTACCCCACAAGTATTCCCAACTTAGCTGTTGGGTCTAGCTTCTTCCGAGCATCTTTGGGCACATGACAGAAGACAGGTGATCCAAAGATGTGGAAGTGACTCACATCTAGTCTCTTCCCCAAAAAGGCCTCCATAGGTGTCTTCATCCCCAAAATACAATGAGGACTTTTGTTCTGAAGATGCACTACTGTATTGCATGCCTCAACCCACAAATGAAGTGGTAGGCCTTGGTCACACAACATCGATCGAGTTGCGCCCAAAATAGATCTGTTCTTCCTTTCGGCCACCCCATTTTGTTGTGGATTATGAGGTGCTGTGAGTTCCCATTTAATTCCTTCTAAAGCACAGAAGTACTTAAACTGCTAGGAAATATACGCTGCACCGTTATCACTTCGCAAGGCCTTTACTTTCATCCCTGATTCTTTCTCTACCAAAGCTTTGAACTCACAAAACTTCAAGAAGGTTTGATCCTTCTTTTGCATGAAGTAGATCCAACATCTATGAGAAAAATCATCAACAAAAATAACATAATACCTTTGCTTTGCGATGGAGGCTATAGAGAAGGGCCCACATAAATTTGAATGAACTCACTCCAGAACTACTCCTGCTCTACCATCCCGATCATGAAAGGAAGATTTTTCATACTTACCCAAAGTGCAACATTTTCTTGTGCTCATTTGCTCTAGCTTGCACTTGTGTAATCCAGTAGAAATTTGATGCATGATCTTCAAGGCCCCATGATGCAAGTGACCCAGTCTCCTATGCCATAACTCACCAATATCTTAGCCATGTATCACTTCTGTGTTGGAACTCAAAGAAACACAATCTTCTACTTGTAACTTATAAATATTCTTAACTTGAATCCCTATCTATTTGGTCTGTCCAGTGCTGATATGCCTTAGGAAAACCTTTCCCAAAATAAAGACTACATCATAGCCTTTATCCTCAAGCATAGAAATAGGCACAAGATTCTTTTTTAGCCCTGGTACATATATAGCATTAGAAAGTGAGAGGGGAGAACCATTCTCCCTCTGAAACACAGCCGTACCTTCACCTGAGACATGATACTTTCCATCATTGCCCATCTTAATCCATATCTGGAGATACTTCTCCTCTAAAGTGCTGACAATAGTCTTGTCACCTGACATGTGGAAAGAAGCTCCACTATCCAAGTACCAAACACATCCCATTATAGATGAAACCATGCATGCAATAAGTGAGAAATCTATCTCAAATTGTGAAGCTAGAGCATCATCATCAGATTCCTTGGACTTCTTACTCGATTTCAACATGATCTTACTCTTGAGGAACATAAGGCGATTTGAATTCCTGATCTTGTACGATTCCTTTAGAATTCCCCAGATCTCGTTAGTTGACTTACCTTCTCTGAAGTGCGGTATAATGCAGTCTTTCATTAACATCTTTAACATTTTCCTTGCTCTACTTTCTTATTTCTCCAAATCTGGGACCGATGCTGATCTAGCCGTGGGCCTCGGCTCATCCCCGTTCACAATCATCCAAGCGCTCTGCCCTTCTAGTAGAGTCTGCATCTTAAAGTTCCAATTTGCATAATTGGAACCATCAAGCTTGTTATGCTTGTTCATGCATACTTCAAATATATTGTTATTCATCTTGGTGATTTAGAAAAAAAAATCGGTAGGTAAAAGATGTTGAATTTACCCATATCTATGATAGAAATAGGTCACTATTATCTGATCTCGCAGCACATGCATAGATCACCATGGCTTCCTTCTCAGTCTCTGGACAACCTTCTATTGTTAGCTTCAACCTTATTATTGGCTTCCCCTCGCAGCTTCTCTGATAGCTACAAGATTGTTCTTGGCTTCCTCACACAACCAAAACCTTGTTATTGGCTTTCCTTTATCATTGTAGAAGTCCCTGTCTGTTCTGTGACGCTGTTGCAAAGGTACACATATTTCCAGTGACAATTTCAGAATCGTCGCAATTATCTGCCTTACAACTGTGATGATCTCAGTTCAGTGAACCACCCACCTACCAGTGTACATGTTCCTCAGCCCTGACGCTTTGATACCATGATAAAAATGGCAATGTTTGTATTAAAATAAAATCGATTGGTCAGCTCTATGAAAGAGAGTCTGAACCAGGAGAGTTTGGCTCTGCAAAACGCTCTACATTGTTTATCAACATTACACATTAAATAGAATACATGGTTTTATGGTAGTTAGAACAACATCCTAAGAAATAGAAACTAATTACTATCCTGAGATTACGCGAACCAACTCTACCTATTCTAGGATATTCTCCATTATCTTCAACAAAAGGTTTGTGTTGTTTTTAATTTAGTGACGAGAAAATAAAATTCATATATTTTAATTTTAATTAAAAAATAAAGCATTAAGATTAGTAATTACAAAAAATAACATGTTTTTCTATGTTTTGTTAAGTTAAAAGTCATTGTTATAGAAATAAGAGCTGAGCTTTTCATTATGCTGAATTATATTAATTTATTTGGTCTAATATTTAAATGACGTGAAAAGCCTAACAACCTACACACAACATCATGCTCTTAAGATAGGTAGTTGAATATATCTTTCTTACTAAAATAAAGCTGAGCAACAACTATGAACTAAAGCAACCCAAAGGTGGATGAATCGAAAACAACAAGAAGATAGATAGATAGAGAGGAAATTTAAATGTACATGAATACGTTTTTATACAATGGTACACAAAGATGTTAAAAGAGGCTAACTTAAATAGCCTCCATCAAAAAAAGAGAAGGAGATAACAAAGATATTTTATATTAATATTTAATTCAAGAAGAACAAGGTAGATGCTCTAATCGGTTATGGTGGTTCAGTGATTCAAAGTGCATGATCACCATCATCCATACTTCTAGGGCTGGTGGAATAAGAAGTTAGAGTTAAAAAATATGTAGGGTAGGTTTATAGTTTTTATCAACATAAAGCTTATTGATGAAATAGAAGTTGATGTTTTATCTTTTGATGTATGTATAGACTTTGTAGTTATATGAGAAATCTTATCTCCATGAGAAAGGCCCATCATTTCCTTGGTCAACATTTTTTACCCATTTCCCTTATCTTGGATGGTAAATAAAGATTCATGTGCACTCACTAAAGAGACCTTAGAATTTCCATCGTGTACATTGATTCTCTTAATAAACAAGTATGTACTTCTGTTTGTGAGATATAATTGAAAATACACCCATCTTATAATTGTGAAGGGGTCCTTTAAAATATATATAAAAGAATATAAATGCTAATTAGAAGAACATTTGTAAGCAAATATTATATAATTTTTCCAAAATCCAAAGGAAGAGCACACGATATAGTTATTTATAGACTCCCCTTTACTAAATATACACTTATATAGAAAATCCATATTAAAGTCAAATGAAGTGAAGGCATAGTTAATGGAATTATTGGAGCATGCATAATATTGAATACTCACCATGAGGATTGTTGAACATTTTCATTCAAAAGTAGGGAAAGTTTTGGAGAATATGCATTAACTGGAAGCATAAAATGAGATCATATTGTTGGGTGTAGGAATTGTGGTTAGGTAGACTCCTTTAACACTTAATTGTCAGCCCAGGGTTTTCGTAAAATTAGAGATGAAGCACAGGAAATTCCAGAAATGATATGAACTTTTCTTAAATCTATTCCAAATTCCTTAATTACAATTTTGCAGACTCGAAAAGAAAATATCACTTGACAATTTACACCAAAGAAATTCTAGTGCTAGAATGTGAAAGAAAGTACTTTTGCAGAGAAATAAATGAAAGGAACTTTCAAACTTTTGTAAGTAGTCATGACTAATTGAAATGGAAATATATGTCTATCTTTAGTATAGTTGTATGTCAGATTAATAATTGAACCCTTGAAGATGTCTGACCTTTCTATAGATCTTTCTCCCTGCACTAAGCTATTATTCCTGTACTCTTGCAATATTCTTGCACTATTACCAGAACAAAGTTTATATGTTGGAAGTATATTTTACACTTGTACTAAAGATTTATGTCCTCATGCAGGGGCTCTAAGCCTCAAGACTAAAGCACTCTGTTCCTGTATCAGGATATTCATTCTTGTACCAGAACATAGGTTCCTGCGCCAAGTTTTCAAATCTCTTTTATAAAAGAATAAACAGTGTGTCAAATTAGGGAAATAATTTGCAAAGGTGAACAAATCTTCAAAATAACTTCCACAAGAAGAAAGATGCTTCAACCCAACTTGATTTCAAAACAAGAACTAATTTCTAAAGTCAAAGTACACTTTTCTTCAATCAAGGAACTCCTTCAAGTAGCTAAAGGAATCATCTAATTGTGACAGGAGGCTTTATCCCTACAATAGTTATTCACACAAATCTGATTTGCCTTTTTAACCTTCTTAATTTAGAAAGGTTCGCTTTGAAATAATTAAATATGAAGTTTGATCCTTCCTTGAAAAGTATAAAGTGAAGATACAAATTAATGCACTATAACAACGTTCATTCTTTAATTACCAAAGCATATTTAATTTAGGATATCATGAATACTTATGAATGATGAACACTCACTTGTAGAAATGCATGAAGATTCTTATGACAAAAAAGAATGAAATACTTTTGTTGTAATGAACCAAATAAATCGATTTGTAGAATTTTAAATGCACTAGTGTAGGAATAACGTGCTTGCACAATCGAGGCAGAAATAATACTAAGCTTTGAAGAGAAGAAATTACAAGAGGGTAAAATCAAACTTAGTTAAGCATGCACTCCACAGATTTGTCACACAACGGTTATGAATGAAATCAAACCTGAACTTTGTGGAAGAATGTAAACATCTATTTAATTCACACCTTTAACGAGAAAGAAGAATGTGAGGGAGAATGAGATGGGCTGGTTGGGCCCTAGCCAACCAACTCATTTCCTTGTTTAGGAAACTTGGAAACTCAACTCTCAATGACGCATCAACATTGAATTAAAACACAGGATTGAAATAACATGGAACAGTCCCTTTATATTAAAAATCAAAAAATGTAAATGGTGAAATTGAATCCAGCCGAGAACGAGGGTGATACCAACAAAATTACAAAATACCACAGTTACAGTACCATTGCTATAGCTATCACTCGCTACCATTTTCTATGTGAATCCTGCATTACATACATCCCTTCAGGCCTGTGGCCATAACCAAATTACATAAAGCGTTACAATCTAAACCTTTTTGTTGTAACAAAATAACGACAGTAGTACATGCTAAGCCTTTTTGCTATAACAAAACACTAAACTTGAGCATTTGGCTATGACCTAATCTTCATCATAACCCTAACTTATCTCCACTCTGAGCCCAAATCGAGATGACCGATTTTGAACGAGATGTCCTTGTTAGGTAGTGAGCTGTCACAGAAGTTTAGGATTCGTCAGCGGTGCAAGAATCCTACCTGAACTTGACCATGCTAAAGAAATGATCAATACCTTGCTTACCAAATACTTTAGGAAAGAAAATATTAGTTGCAAAGAATATTAAAGGTATTAAATCTATAAAAACAATTAATTAAGCACATTTGCAACCCTCAAATATGAAATATAAAGCTAGCGTAGGAAAAGGCACAATTCTTAGAATAGTACAGGAATAATGAGGTTGAAAGCTTAAAACAAAGGTCTAAGGTTATGATTTTGAAGTGGGAAAGGGGTTAAAAATGAAGCAATTTAACCTACCAACATCCTTGCCTCCCTATGTTGTTGTGGGTCCTCACACAACCTCTACCTGCTACAAAAAAGAAGGAGCGTCCCTTCAATTCTGAACTTGTATGTTAATCCCTGCTTTCATTGTCTTTGCCTTTCTCCTTCGATCCTTCTTGAGTATCTTGGTCACCGTTTTAAGACGTTTATAGCACTTTGAGGCCCAAAATTTCCATATCTTGACTTGTCTTTTCTACTCTTTCACTTCTCCTGCCAACTCTGCATTAATTTGCTTCTGCACTGTATTATGTTCTTTCATGGCTTGGTTTAATACCTCCAAGCTGTAAACATGCTGCTTGAGCTCTTCTATCCATTTGTTCAGAAAGAGGGTGGAGTTTTCTACTCCCAATTCCTCTGGCGCAGACTTCTTAGTAGTCGATTCTAAACATGTACCAACATCATCAGGGTCAAGGTTATCCCGGCCACCCAGTTCCTTCATTTCAACATTGTCAAGGGTTTCAATACCTAGAGTTTCAATGTCACTAAGGGTCTCAGTACCCTCCACATTCACTTTACCAAGGGTTTTAGTACTTGGAACTTCAGAATTATTGAGAGTTTTAGTGCCCGAAACTTCAATGTCACTAAGGGCCTCAGTACCTTGTTCATTCATCTTACCAGGGATTTGAGTACCCAAAAATTCAAAATGATCCAGGGCTTCACTGTCTTGTGCCTTATCATCCATCTAACCCTCCATCGGGTCTTTACTTGCACTCAACATCATTTTTTTCTTCTTCATCTTACCAAAGAGGATTGACAAGGGTGTGTCATATTCCTTCTTTGCATAGTCCCCATCGACCACTATATGGGCCGCTGCCTCAGCAAGAATCGAGAGGTTATTGTTACCTAGTGAAGTAGGTGGTGAGTCATCCACTAGTATCGGGGAGGTTGACTGAACATGACCTGCCCTTGAATAGGCAGTCCTTCTTGTGCTCGGCCTCCTTGTCTCAGTAGGGTGTAGGGTCAGAGTTTCTGATTTTTCTTTCTTGCTTGCACTCTTCTTCTTGGTCAACTTCCCTACACCTCGTCCCTAAAACTCCTTTAAGAATTATTCCCAGGTCACGTTTTTAACCTCCAGTTCCTTCTTGATTAAATTGTGATAAGCCCATGGTGATATAACTTGTATACAACCTGGCTTGCCTTCCCTCTATGAACACCTTTTGACAATTTTTCTAAGCTCCTGAACAAATAAGAAGGAAAACTAATGAGCATACCGGACTCAAAATGAAGGAGCAATCATATGTGATACAGGAAGGTCAGTGAGTAATGACCCTCGTAGCTAAGAAACTTCTGCAATACATAAAGGAGATCCTTCCATTTTCCAATCATAACATTACACTGGAGACCGTTCTTCCAATCCACCTTTTGCTTCAGGTTGACCATGATTTGGCACCATAACTTCTTCTATATCTTCTCCTTCTTAAACCATTGTTCTCCCACTACTGGTAAACCTGTAGCCTGAGATATGGACTCCTTTGTGACCATGAATTCCAACAAACCAACCTTGGCTCAACTTCCATCAAAAGTCCGGGCGAATGTTAGTGCCACGACTGAGTCGAATCCATCAGTTTTTTGTAGAAACGGGAGGAACCCGGATTCTTGAAATATTACAAGATTGTTTCTATACTCAGACGTTTTCTCCATCTCCTTCATGGACCATGGTTCAATCCTCACATGTGTCATTTCTCTATTTGAATTCACCCAATCTATGTCTAAAGCTTTTGGAAGAGTATTACAATATAAAGAACTCAAAATGATGGTCAAGGTATACATCCGCCACTATATTGGCCACTTCTCAGATGGTCATGCTTCATCATTAAAATTACATGTATGTGAATACAAATTGGTTCAACTACAGGTGGACGATGATGATTTGGAAAGGCGACGATTTAGATAATGATTCAATGTAACGGTCATGTAAGGTTGGATATGGAGTAAGGCCATCATTAATAGGTGATGAGTTTTTCAACAAGAGGTAAGTATTGTATTTCGAGAGAATCATACAATCCCACATTTTCTTCATGATCTCACATAAGGTGTACTCAATACTCATTGAAAATATGAGATTTCATATCCTAAAATATCTTTGTACTTAAATGATTTCTTCGTAATTTAGTAAATGATAAAGCAAACTGTTAATAATAATACAAATTATTGAATGCCGTGATCTATATGTGGTGCAACTATTCTGCTTGTACAATAATTTATGAAACAAAGATAAGCTTTTCAATACACATTTTGCACCAGGTGTTCCTGCACCAGAACATGTGTTTTTCTAATTGGGTGCACTCAGAAGTGGGGATTCCTGTACTGAGCATGCCTGCACTGAACATCCTTGCACTTAAACATGTGTGCACTTGAACATGCGTGCACTGAACATGATTGCACTCGACACACATTCTTGAACCAAGGATATTTGTAGCATATATGGAAAGAGAAAGGGATCCAAAAAATTCTGATAGGATATAACTCATAGGTTGGATTAAAAAAAATTGTTGGATATACAAGGGAGGTTTTATTGGCCATTCTTTGGTGTTGATATATGCCTTCCGATCTGATTTGTGAGTTTGCATCAGATCCTACAATCGATCCATGAGGGAAAAAGGAAGTGGGAAAAGGGTATATTTTAGAATGGGAAGGAAATTACGATAGGGAATTCAAGAGTAAGACCATCAAGAGGGACAAATCAAAAAGGAATTTTGGGGAAAAATTTCAAGGGAAAAAGAGGGAAATACGAAATCAGATAGGGAAAGTTTCTTTGAACAAAGGGATGGTAAAATTCATGGGATAAAAAGAAGAAAATAGAGGGGATCTTTTTTTTTCAAAAATGGGAATAGAAGAAGGGTAGGATTTCACCTGACATCTACTTGTATAGTGCTGATTCAAAAAGTAAATGCAGTGGGAATTGAGTGTTGCTTCGATTATAAAAAAATCGTGCTAACTATCCCAAACTTGGATAAGGGCTTGGTTCCTGCACTTTAACCTGCTTCTTCTTGGTGACAGTTAACACATCTAAAGATCAAGCAACATTCCAATTTTATTAGAATTTGATCTTCCTACTAGCAAGCTGGTTTTCAGGCTAATCCTTCTGCAATCATGTTAGTAAAACTGATTTTCACAATCACATGAAAATAATTTTTTTATTTACCTCTTTTTCTTTTTGATTATATATATATATATTATATTATATTTGGATTTTATTTAAACTTTATTTCAAGAGAGAAGAAATCATATCAAAATAGGCTGGCAAGCCACTCACCAACTAAAGTTTAGACTATTGTTACACTTGCTACATGAAATCTTTATGATGGGTTGAAAATATGATTTAAGCCTATGCCCATTCACAAGGAAAATTGAATTTCGCCCATCGATAGTTTTGACTTCTATAGCCCCATTGTCGAAAACTTGAATTACCTCATATGGTCCCATCCAACAAGTATGGAACTTCCTTTTAAAATGTTTAAATCTAGAGTCATAGAGAAGTACCCAATCACCTGGTTGGAACTGTTTCTTCTTGATAAACTTGTCATTCCACTTCTTGCATTGTTGCTGCACCAAAATATTTTGTTGAAAAACATCCCTTCGAAATTTATCCAACTCGTTTAACTTTAATAGACATTATTTCCGTGCTTCTGAGAGATCTATACCCAATTGAACTGTAGTTATGAAAGTATTTATCTAAAATTCAATCAGAAAAAGGACTTGTTTTCCATACACAATCTCATATGGTGTATGCCCCATGTTATTCCTCGAAGTGGTTCGATAAGCCCATATGGATTTAGGCAATCGGCTAGCCCAATCCTTCCTGTGCATATTTAATGTTTTTGTGAGGATGGATTCGATCACCTTCTTTGTAGATTCCACCTGGCCATTTGCTTGTGGGTGGTATGGTGTAGATTTCTTGTGCCAAATCTTGTACTGATTCATGACTTCCTGTACTAAGTTAGAAACAAATTGTGTCCATTATCATAAAAAATTTCTCTTGGAACACCAAATCTAGTGAAAATTTCATTAAATAGCAAATCAACAACAATTTTTTCAGTGGCAAAAGAAACAACTTTAGCCTCTACCCATTTAGTAACAAAATCAGTACAAACCAAGATATGCTTTTTATTTAAAGATGTGGGTTTTATGGGTCCTACGAAATCAATAACCCATTTTTCAAAGGGCTCAATCCAGACTTGAGGACATAAAGGAATTTCATTGGCTTGAACAGGTTGACCCTTCTGTTGGCAACTATCACAATGCCTAACATATTGCTTGGCATCTTTAAACAAAGAGGGCCAAAAATAGCTAGTGTGTAAAATTTTATATGCAGTTCATTATTAGTGAAGTGGCCACCATAAGGTTCATCATGGGAAGATTTTAAGATATCAGACATTTCTTCCTTTCTCACACATCTACGAATAATAAAATTTGGTCCAGTGTAAAAGAGGCGTCACTGTATCTAAGAATACGAAGCATTTTTCTAAATGATATTCCGCTTTTCACGAGCAGATAAGTGAGGTGGCATTATTCTGGTGACTAAATAGTTAACTATGTCAACAAAACATAGGGATTTTGCTGACATAGCAAAAAGATGTTTGTCAGGGAAATCATCATCAACAAGAATTACTTCACTAGGATTAATTAATCGAGAAATATAATTAGCTACAACATTGTACTTTCCTGTTCTATCAATAATTGTAACATTGAATTCCTATAATAAAAGAAACCACCTAGTTACTCTATCGCTAGTCAAAGGTTTATTCTTTAAATATCTTATAACAGAATGATCAGTATGCACAAAAAAATTCATATCTTGTAATGTAATGCTTGGATTTATTAATAGCAAAAATAATGGCTAAAAATTCTTTCTCAGTCACTGTATAGTCAAATTCGGCAAGTGAGAAATTTTTACTGATATAATAAATAACATAGGATTTCTTATTCTCCTCTTGTCCTAAAGTTTCACCAATGGCAGTGTTTGAGCCATAAGAGGAAATGTGAAATGGCAGGGACTTGTTTAGTCCTCTCAAAACTAGTACCTGTACTAATTTTTCCTTCAATATCTCAAATGACTGTTGGCAAGCTGTGGACCAGGTGAATTCACTATCCTTGGCTAATAATAGAAAGGGGGGTAGAAATCTTGGAAAAAATTTCAATGAATCTATGGTAATAACCAGCATGTCCTAGGAAACCTCTCACTTCCCTTTGTGTTTTTGGTGCACGCAGACGAATAATGAATTCAACTTTAGTGGGGTCTATTAGGATACCTTTGTCAGAAACCAAATGACCAAGAACCATTAATGCTTTGCAAATTAATATACATTTTTTATCACTCAAAACAAGATGAGACTCTTGGCAACGTAAAAGAACTTTTGCTAGATTTTTAAGAGCTTCATCAAATGACTTACCAAACATAGAAAAATCACCCATATCATTCTCAACACATTCAAGATTAGCAAAAATAGCCAACACAACCCTTTGAAAGATCATCGATGCATTACACAACCTGAAAGGAAGCAGTTGATAAGAAAATGTACCCCAAGGGCATGCAAAAGTATTTTTGTCTTGATCTGAGGGTGCGACCAGGATTTGGTTATACCCACTAAAGCCATCTAAAAATGAAAAGTACTTTTTACTAGCAAGGGTATCTAGCACCTGATCGATGAAAGGAAAGGGAAAGTAATCCTTGAGAGTGGATTTGTTTAATTAACCATAGTAAATGACCATCTCCCATCTTTCTTAGGGACTATCACTAATGGAGAGACCCATTGACTCTCAGAAATGGGATAGATGAAATTAGTGTCAAAGAGTTTTTGTAATTCCTCTTTAACAATATCTCTTAGTGTGGGATTCATTTGTCTTTGGGGTTGTCAGAGAGGTCAAGCTCCCTCATAGATATAAATATGATGAGTACAGGTCTTAGGAGGAATGCCTTTCATGTATTTGTAACACCAAGCGAATGCATCCAAGTGATCTCGCAACAGGGTAACAAGATGTTATTTCTGATATGAATCCAAGTCTGAGCTAATGTGTAAAGATTTTCCTCAACTAATTTTGACAAGAGTGGTCTTGCACTCAAGATTACAGGAAGATGATGCCACAATATGGGATAAGGAAGGTTGGGAATAAGATTTTCTTGATAATCTAGGCTAAAGATCTAATGAAGTGTGTCAAAATTACGCATAGTGTCTAAATTGTTCAAGAAATCTCGTAATTCACCATCCTGGGTAGAATTGGTGTGATGATGAATCAAAGAGACACACCAGGTCTTCTCATCGCCATTTTCATAATCTAACCATAAAGTGTCCTTGAGTTCCCGAATAGATCTAGCAGGTGGATATAAGGTGAAATTTTTTGTAGAGTCTCCATGTGAAATGTACATTTCATCAGAGCAACATCCAATATAAGCATCGATTGTGGCAAGACATGGTCATCCCAGAATCAAAGGATGTCCTCCCGTTGGATTCTTTGCTTGAAGCACAATGAAATCTTCGAGGTATTCCCATGAATCTATAGAGACAACCACATCATCCAATACTCCATCGGGCTTGATTTTAGATATGTCTGCAAGTTCAAGAATGTTGGGTGTAGGACGAATATGGCCCAACCCAAGTTGTTCCATGGTTTGCATGGTCATAACATTGATGGGCACCCTCAGGTCTATTAATACATTAGAGACAATGATATCGCCTATTTGGATAGAAACAACTAGGTTTCTAGTATTTGTGTATTTCTCCATTGATACGCATCATGTCATCAACTCCGCTGCTCTACCAACAATTGAATGCTCTGAGGTTCTACTCTCTTCCTCCCTGGATTTTTAAGACATAACTCCCTAATGAAATTTTTACAGATGGGAATTTCTCTGATAGCCTGAAGTAAAGGTACCTTTATAGAAAGATTCCTTAACTTTGAAGCCATAGTGGACTCAAGATCACTCTTCTCCATAGCAAACCTCTCTGGATAGGGGGTTGGTTTGAAGAAGATGGTGAATCTGAAGGTACGAGAATGGGCTGAATGGTGACATTATTTTTCGAATGATCAATATTTTCCTCCTCATTTTTCTCCTTAATGATCACTATGGATTGTTTTTGTTTTTTTGGTTTAACTATCCTTCCCGATCTCAATTGAAGCTCATTTATCCCTACCGACAAGGTTTGTTAGGTAGGAGAAGGGGATGATCCAACTAAGTGAATCAGTTGTACCACCTTATTATTAGGATTCAATACCTGTTGAGCAAGTAGTTGAGGAGGTCTAAATGGTGGTAGCAAAAGAAATGGTGGAAATGATTGACTTTCGTAAGGTAGATAGGGAAATGATGGTTGTGACATATGGTTTGGTGCATATGAAGGAGGATATGATGGCATCTAAGAAGGATAGGAATGATATGAAAGTTTGGCCCTCTCCATCCTTGTTGCCAAGGTTGAGAGGACTGTCCATGGTGAAAACGGTTTTCGTGCTACCAATGTTGAGAGGGATTATTATTATAATAGGAATATGGAGGTGCATTATAACCATAAAATTGTGGTTCAGGAACCATACCTGCACTTACATGTGGCCAGTTCCTTCATGCTCCCATGGCATGTAACAGCTTAGGTTGAGAATTATCTCCTTCAAGTACAACTTTTAATCCATGTATAGAGGGGCATTCCTCACTGGCATGGTTCTCTATACATATCACACATTTATTAGCACTTTTTTAATTAGTAGGACACTCTCTTAAGGGATGCTTTTTCCTACATTTTGGCAAAAAATAGACAATGACTTGTTCTTTTTCTAGTTTTTGCTGGAATTTCAAAGAGTATATTTGTTTGCTAATAATATTCATTATTTCAATTTTCATGTTGTCCATTTTATTCTCCAAGCAAATGATCATAGCATTTGTATATCCTATATTGTTAGTTTTTCTTCGACCTCCTCTAGTTGATCTAGATTGATTTCGTGAGAACTTCCTGCACAAGTCACAAATTTGTTCAAACATTTTCTGAGCAATGTCTCCTTGTCCTAACAAATTCAAATTATGTCTAGAATCCTTAGTAAGTAATCGTAGGAACAAGGTTCGAATAATACTTAAATCAAATTTGTATCTGGACCTTGGGAGTATATAGAAAAATATCTCTAAGTAATCCTCCAAAGTCTCATCACCACCTTGTACAATGATGAAGATATCGTCCCGCATTTCTCTAGTTTTATAATACTCCTAATATTTATTCAAAAATACTCTCTTCATTTGTTCCCAATAACTTACAGTGTTTCCTCCTAGTCCCATGAACTAGTACAAGGCTGAATCCTTGAGAGTTGTAGGAAAAAATTTTAATTTTTGGGCATCAGAAGAATAATCATAACTCCTACATAATCTATAAAACTAAAAAAGAAATGAATCTGGGTCCTCGTGCACTTTACCATGAAAGTGTGGAAGAGTTGAAGGTGAAATATTTTTTATTTTCACATTCACTTCTGAGTTCACTATTAGAAATCCAAAAGTGGATTTCTCTTCATTTACCTCATTCTCACTAGTGCCCTCTGCATGGTCTTCATGATTAGCCATTGTTGTGCCTCCAATTAGACCACTTCTAGAAGATGAAGGTTATATATTTCCAAATTGGACTTTCCAATCACCATTAGCCTCCTTCTTCCCCTTCTTGGGTTGTATCACACCTGAATCACTATTTCCAGAATCCAAGTGGATCGTTTCGGTGTGATGAGTCTACATCTTCATGGAATTTCTACCTGCAAAAGAAGGTCCAATATGAGAAGATTTTTTAGAATTTGCACTGTTTCAGCAACTCTTATTGGGCTTCAGACCCCTAGCTTTCTTAAACATTCATTTTAAAATTCAAATCCAAAAAAACAAATTTCAAATGCTGTAAAGAAAAGAATATGCCAATTGCTGCAATGAACAAAAAATCACCACGCGTAAAATAATTAAAACAATAGAACCATATTGTAGGAAAAAATAATCGCAAAATTACACCCCTATTGTAGAAAATGGAAAGTTATTACCAATTTCAAATTGCCTCCCCAGCTACAACGCTAAAATATTGGGTGCAGGAATTATGGTTAATAAACTCCTTCAAAACTTAATTGTCAACCCGGGGGTTTCGTAAACTTAGAGGTGAAGGAAAGGAAATGCTAGAAATGATATGAACTTTTTCTAACTATATTCATACTTCCTTAATTACGATCTTGCAGAATCGAAAAGAAAAGATCACTTGACAATTTACACCAAAGAAATTCTAGTGATGGAATGTGAAAGAAAGTATTTTTGTAGAGAAATAAATGAAAGGAAATTTCAAACTCTTGGAAGCAATCCTAACTAATTGAAATGGAAATCTGTGTCTATCTTTAATATAGTTGTATGTCATATTAATAATTGGACCCTTGAAGATGTATGACTTTTCTATAGATCTTTCTCCCTGCACTAAGTTGTTATTCCTGTACTCCTGCAATATTCTTTCACTAGTACCAGAACAATGTTTATATGTTGGAAGTATATTTTACACCTATACTGATGATTTGTGTCCTCATTCAGGGGCTCTAAGCCTCAGGACTAGAGCACTCTGCTCCTGTATCAAGATACTGATTCTCATACGGGAACAAAGATTCCTGCACCAAGTTTTGAAATTTCTTTTATAAAAGAATAAAGAGCATGTTAACTTAAGGAAAGAATTTGCAAAGGTGAACATAAATTTGAAATAAATTACACAAGAAGAAATATGCATCAACCCAACTTGACTTCAAAATAAGAACTAATTTTTAATGTCAAAGCACACTTTTCTTCAATCAAGGAACTCCTTCATGCGACTAAAGAAATCATCTAATTGTGACAACAGGCTTTATCCCTATAATAGTTATTGACACAAATTTGATATTCCTTTTTAACCTTCTTAATTAAAAAAGATTCACTTTGAAATAATTAGATATGAAGTTCGATCCTTCCTTGAAAAGTATAAATTGCAAATAAAGATTAATGCGCTATAACAACACTCATTCTTTAATTACCAAAGGATATCTAATTCAGGATATCAAGAATACTTCTGAATGCTGAACATTCACTTGTAGAAACGCATCAAGACTCTTATGACAAAAAAGAACGAAAGACTTTTGCTGTAATGAACCAAATAAATTGATTTGTAGAACTGTAATTGCACAAGTGTAGGAATAACGTGTTTGCACGATCCAAGGAGAAATAATACTAAGCTTTGAAGAGAAGAAATTACAAAAGGGTAAAATCAAACTTAGGTAAGCATGCACTCCAGAAATCCATCACACAATGGTTATGAATGAAATCAAACCTAAACTTTGTGGAAGAATGAAAACATCTATTTAATTCACACCTTGCATTAAACGAAATCAACACACCTTTAACGAGAAAGAAGAATGTGAGGGAGAATGAGCTGGGTTGGCTGGGCCCTAGCCAACCAACTTGTTTCCTTGTTTAGGAAACTTGGAAACTCAGCTCTTAGTGACGCATCAACATAGAATTAAAACACAGGATTGAAATAACATGGCGCAGTCCATTTATTTTAAAAATTAGCAAATGTACATGGTGAAATCGAATCCAGCCTAGAAAAAGGGCAATACCAGCAAAATTACAAAAGACCATAGTTACAGTACCATTTTTATAGCTATCACTCGCTACCATTTTCTATATGAATCCTACATTTATATGCATCCCTCAGGCCTGCGATCCTAACCAAATTACATTCAATGTTACAATCTAAGCCTTTTGGCTATAACAAAACAACAACAATAGTACAAGGTAAGCCTTTTGGCTGTAACAAAATGCTAAACATGAGCATTCAGCCGATGACCTAATCCTCATCATAACCCTGACTTATCTCCACTCTGAGCCCAACTCAAGATGACTAATTCTTAATGAGATGTCTACATTAGGTTGTGAGTTGTCATGGAAGTTTAGGATTTGCTAGCGGTGCAAGAATCCTACTTGCACTCGACCATGCTAAAGAAATGATCAATATGTTACTTACCAAATATTTTAGGAAAGAAGACATTAGTTGCAAAGAATATTAAAGGTATAAAATCTATAAAAACAATTAATTAATCACATTTGTGACCCTCAAATATGAAATATAAAGCTAGTGCAGGAAAAAGCATGATTCTTGGAATAATGTAGGAATAAGGAGGTTGCAAGGCTAAAACAGAGGTCTAAGGTTATGATTTTGAAGTGGGAAAGGGGTTGAAAATGAAGAAATTTAGCCTACCAACACATATCTTGGAAGAAGAGATACCTTTTACCCTAGATCAATAGCTTTTCAGATTAGCCATGGGATGAAAAGTAATTCATGAAAATGGATTTGAAATATGAATATTATCAAGTCCGATTCTTGGAAGAAGACACGTAGAACAATACCTTGAAGATGAATAAAAGTATTTATAGGTGGTTAGTAATTTCATTTGGCTTGAGTAATGCACTAGATAATTTTATGTATCTAATGTATGTTTTGTTGCTTACATACCTAGATTCACTTGTCATAATCTATTTGGATCACATTCTAATATTTAATTCTACTTAGGAGGAGCATGTGCTACATATAAATAAAGTGTTAGAGAGGAGACATAATGGAAATATTGATTGCTAGAAACATAAACAAATTTGAATTTTCTATGAAGTCCTTGGTGTACTTTGGGCTTGTTATTGGTGGAGGAGATTTGAATATTGTAATAGCTCCAGGTTGATCCCTTGGTTGCAAATATACATATGTTACATAGGTTGGCGAGGTAGCATGGTTTTTGGGTCAAAGACCCTATTTATATATGTTTTGGGATGGACAACTTATGTGAAATTAATGTGGGTAGTATATATGCTAAAACATCAATGACCACAACAAGTTATATTCATGCTCATAAATAAATAAAATACATCAATAATGGTCCTAAAGGGGAAGGTCAATTGGTGTAGAAGTAATGTGAAATATATGAAAATTGAGAGATCCAATGTTCAAATCTCCTTGGTTGTGACCCAGTTTATAGAGAGGAGGATAAGTCATAGACCCCCATAGATTTATTAGTAGCTACATGTTATGTGGGCTACTAGGTTCATTTGGGATACAAAACAAATGCATCAGTACTGCAAAATAAGTAATACAAGAGAGAGTGTGGGGTTAAGATTTCATGAGAGGGAAAAGGGGATAAGGGATTAAGGAAGGAGGCTACGTCAATGGAGCTTAATTTGAGGAATAACAATAATATATTCCTAAACTCCTAAGTATGATGAAATGAATTTTATCCTACGTTTCTAAATGGTGGGATGAAATCCTAGGTTGCAGGAGAAGACTTTTTTATTTTCCACTTGTTAAGAGAAATACATGAATTTGTAATCTAAGAGCTTAGAGGGAAAATCATCAATTCATATTATTATTTTCCATTATTACTTGTTTTGGAGCATGGGGAGTGAGCTAGGGAGTCATTGTAACACTGTTAAGTTGTGAAACCTTGTAAATCCTAGGTGGATTTGGGTGGACAATTCTCCTTGGATCATCTTTAGGAAAGATGGAATTACGGAGGGAAAATTTTTGGGAATATGTTTCCCTTTTGTGAGGCCTCAAGGATGTCTAGACACTCCATTATAGCATTTTGAGTTATTGAATCCAAAAATCTTTGATACTTCCTAGCTATCCTATTACTAAAGCCTTAGAAGGGAAGTAGAACAATCCAAGGGACTCTAAAGTAGAGAAAGGGGTACACTTGTGTTTTGTAGATAAATGGGGAATTATAAGATATAGGATGGAACTATCACTGTGTTTTTGGGAAAACTAGTGTCTTGTCAAATGATTAGCCCTCTAGGTTTGGCAGCTAACCTAGAAACAACAATTTAAAGCAATTCAACGATTTCTTCTATGTGTAATAGATAAGAGAAAGATAAGGAACCAACCTGGAACTTCCGCTTAATCCCTTGTTTTCTCCGTCTCCCCCTTGACCGAGCTTGCAACTCCTCTTTGTACTTAACCCACTTGGACAGTACCTACACAAGTGTAGTAACAAAGAACCATCAAAGCATCATGATATATTACAACATAAACATTACAGAATCAGATGTATAATGAACAAATGATATCATTCTGTTGATGCCTCGAAAATCGCTGTAACAACATTGGGGGATAACCACCCGGTCTAGACCTTAATACAACTCCTTTTCCGTTTGGGATGGTGGCTTCAACTGGATATAATGGGACCAGTTTCCCAATAATGAATAAAAGGGGTGGATGAATGATGGGTTGTCTATTATAATGATAGGCGAATAACTTAATCTATCAAAAAAATAAGAGAACTAATACTAGTCCCGGGAACAATTATTCTTTGTAAATGCAACGTTTAATGATCTTTGTCTATTGAGAGGCATGTATATGAATCTGTAAAATAAACCTAGATATTCATTTATTCAAAGATTACTTCATCTAAATAGTTAAACAAAGTGATTAACACAAGATTACTGCATTTACCATTTATATCATCGATACATACATGATTGGAAGAAAAGCATACTATAAACAATCAATAGTGGAATGCATAAAGGATGTTGTTAAAACACATATATATGTGTGATAATAGCAAAAGCGATCAAATGACAATTCATATAACAAGAATGAGCCCAGACATAGATAATAGTACCATATGAGCTGCTAATCAATCCCAATATCAATTGCTATTTGAAATTCTTCCTTCAACGCAGAAATGCTTTCAAACAAAGACAGTAGTGCACATTTGTATAAAAGCTTCCTTATCAAAATCAGAATGATTGGTCCAGTTTCATAAAAGAATATCCCTGAAGTACAATAGTGCAACTTCAGGGTTTAAGTCATATAAAAAACTTTACGACCCTTTCTAAATGCATGAAAGGGTCTATAAATACTACTAAGCTAAAAAAATCTATGAAACAAAATCCTACTAAATTGGCATCAGTAAATGCAATCTATCTCCTTGGGGCGATCTTGCAGTCGGCGATGTGAATCATGACTCGGGCTGCTTGCCTTTAAACCTGAGTTGGCTTATCGCAAGCATCGGCTCCACTTCTGACGGTATGTTGAGGTGCAAGTTGAGTTGGGCAGCAAAGGTGGCATCCTGAATGTCGGGTATGATATACCCGATAGCATCTGTGAGGCATTTTAAGGCGGCTCTTTGGCTGTACGGCTTCACTAAGAAGAACCAATAGGCATCCCATGTCAAACTGTTGATCCCCGCGATTAATCTTCCATTTTTCTCCATCTCTGGGTAGCATGAATGCTCCAACATCTTTGTTGCTGTTAATTAGCCTGGAGTACATTGGGAAATCATGTTAGACAAATAAACAATATTATTTACTAATTCAACCAAATTACCAGTGGTTGCCTTGCATCTAAAAATCGCTCTTTCTGCCTTCATTAACTGTGATTTCCATTCTGTAAATAATATTTCCTTGTGCGATTCCAGAATTCTTGGTAGGTTAGTCGCCTGGCCCTGATCGGAATCTTGCCATTCCAGAAAATTTGTCAGTGTTTCTTCGGCCTGATCCAAATCTGTCCTTGCCTTTTCTACCTTTTCGCCTATGGATGCTACCAACTCGCACAATGGCTCTGCCTAGGTAATTTGTTGACATAGGAGTTTAACCTGATTTATCAATGCTTTATTTAATTGAAGCGCCTCTCCTTTAAACTCATCTACCTGAGGGAGCCTTTTCATTTTCTCAATTTGAGTTGATAATTGAGCGATTTGCTCATCTTTAGATTTTATCATTCCCTAAGTTGATATTTTTAATTGCTCCAATGCTGCCGATAGCTCTTTTTGCTTTTGGATTGCGCTCTCGTCAATCCTCTGTTTCTC